>JAJIRX010000925.1:0-90308 GCA_023853785.1 Psilocybe azurescens
CGCTATATAAAGGTATGGCTCTTCACTATGTGGTTGGCCTTTACTCACGAATTCTAGGCGTCGTCAACGGAAATTACCACATCTCTGGCGACTTGATAACAGACCTTTTCTGCGCATCAACGCGTGGGGCTGCTCCGAGAAACAATTGGCTATTGGAAGGACTATATGATTTGGTCGCTTATGTGGGTCAAGCTTGTTTCACTCTGGATAGTTATTCATTGTTCTTGCACAGATTGCCGTCCCTGTGTGGCGGTCTTCTGTGAGAAACAGGTCCTTGCGCACCGGGAGGAACATCAGACATACCTCGCCAAGAAAGGTTTCTACTCGTAAGGGCTTTGCAAAAGTTTCGATACCTACGTATGCTATATATCCATTAACCGTTATACCTCGCATTTCTTATCCTGTGATCTGTAACCCACTATTGCCCGAGACACTCGTAATCTATCGATTTGAAGTACCTACTCGTAGACATCTATACGACATCGACGTCGCCATTGGCCGCCAACCAATTTCAGAATTCCGCGGACTAGAGCGGCAAGCTCTGGACCGCGCGACCGTACACCTGGACGATCAGCCGGATTCCATTTTACCTGGATTCGTCGGTAAACGTTCATCGGTTGTGGTCGACTACCTCGGCTTCAAATTCTTATCAAACGAATCCAACCTGTCTGTACACAACTGAAGCCAACGTTGAGCAAGATACAGCAGGGAGGACGTGCTTGAGGACTGAACACATAGCTGGGAAGATCATCTGGAAACATGCGTGCCAATATGTTGTCTTCAAAATAACCAATAGCTCCAAATTAGGTATATTACGAAACGTGATGACGTCTTGTTATGCGACGCCAGGGCCCATGGCTATAATAAAGACCCACCCTAATTCTGGAACATCTGTCTTCCTTTCCCTGTTATCGCGCTTGTCGTCGGAAACGATGACCTCCACCATCGATCCAAAAACCATTGGGAAACCAGTGCGTCCACGACGCCACGTTCGTACTCTCACAGGTTAGACGGCCTACAATCTCCGTATCTACTCGACTGCTAACAATACCGGGCTTGTCTCACTCGCGTCTCCGCAGGTTATCTGCCGGAAAAGATGAAGAAGGTCGCGATAAATGGCCCAAAGGCGAAGAGAAAGTCTGGAAGGATGGGATGAGGTCTGTTGATAAGGGTGTGTTTTGTCCGATTTTCTATGATTGCTTCCTGTATTCATGTGGCGATGGTGGATAAGATATCAGCAGTATCACGCGCTCCTTCATTAACCACGTCCAGACATCTCTGGCGCGTCAGCCCTATAACCTCGGTATGCCCACATATTCATCGTATTTTGTCCTTTCCACTCAAATTCCTCGAAGATGATCTTGGTGCCTATCATGCAGCCGCTCTCTCCGCACGAGACAACCTTTTGGTGCGCTATAGCTCATCTTGGGTGCATATATTGCACTAATTCTTTCATTTTAGGTGAACTGGAATGATACCCAGCTGACATATACCCGCAAAGCCCCTAAACGCGCTACTATCTCTCCCTTGAGTTCTTGATGGGCCGTACTCTTGACAACGCGGTAAGTTTCATCGCCCCTGTCTCTGCACATATCTCATTGTTTCGTAGCTCTTGAACCTTGGCCTCAAGGACGAATATAAGCAAGGTGTCCGTAAACTTGGTTTCAACATTGAGGACGTCCTTGAACAAGAAAGAGATGCTGGTCTTGGAAATGGTGGTCTCGGCCGCCTCGCTGCCTGTTATCTCAACTCTTCCGCGTCCCAGGAGCTTCCCGTCTGGGGATATGGTTTACGATACAAGTATGGAATCTTCCAGCAGCTCATTTCTCCCTCGGGAGATCAGCTTGAGGTCAGAGCCACTATGACGCTTTGCCATTGACGATCTTTTTCTAACATGACGATAGGCCCCTGACCCGTGGCTGGACAATCAAAACCCATGGGAACTTCCCGTCTTGACGTCACCTATGATATTCGCTTCTACGGGCACGCCGACAGACTCGATGATGGAACTGGACGCGCCATATGGCAAGGAGGGCAAGAAGTCCTCGCTCAAGCCTACGACGTGATGATTCCTGGATATGGAACTCAGTCCACCAACAACTTGAGGCTCTGGGAAAGTAAGCCCAAGCGAGGATTCGATTTGAACTCTTTCAACGGTACGATCTATTGATGCAAGTTCCATGGGTCGATTTCACCAATGATACCTATCTTAGCTGGAAACTACGAAGGGGCTGTCGAGTCATCCAACAGTGCTCAAGCTATCACGTCAGTCTTGTACCCGAATGACCACACGTAAGATCCATTTCCTTTTTTCATTTTTCGTCTCTCACAAACCTATTTTTAGCTCTTGTATGTTCTCTTGTCTATTATTATCGATCACTCTTTCTGATTTCGACATTGCGGTATCTTTACAGTTGGGGAAAGAGTTGAGATTAAAGCAGCAATAGTGCGTGCATTGCTCTATCTATTTTGTGTGAGGTTAACCTAACAATCTGTTAGCTTCTGGACGGCTGCCAGTCTGGCTGATATCATGCGTCGCTTCAAGAATCTTAACAAGCACATTCGCGAATTCCCTGACTGTACGTATCATTGCCAGATTCGGTGTTGCTTTTACGCTTATGACTTGTTCGTACTAGTTGTTGCAATCCAACTCAACGATGTAAGTTTCTGAATCTCTCTGCTCATGTCCCTAATTCGATGCTACTTGTATTCAAAGACCCATCCCACTCTTGCTATACCCGAATTGATGAGGATATTGATCGACGATGAAGACCTTAGCTGGGATGCTGCTTGGGCGATCGTCACTAACCTTTTCTTCTATACTAACCACACTGTGCTCCCCGTGCGTTGAAGCCTCTTCTTTGTATTTCTTTTCTATACTGAGTCATATCTTTCGCGCATCGTGTAGGAAGCTCTCGAAAAATGGCCCGTTCCATTGTTGGAACATGTCTTGCCAAAGGTTTGTTGGTCCATTAAGCTTGTCTTGTCCTCCGTTCTGTACTGTTTGCCAACACCCTTTACAGACATATGCAGATCATCTATGATATCGTGAGTCGTCGCATGTTGCTTTGCTCGATTGTTTATAAGTTGCTAATTCGACTATGCCAGAATCTGTTTGTCCTTTAATTTTACTCTCAGGGGCTATTACTAAACTTACCGATTCCTGGCTCACAGATTCTTCCTCCAAGGTTCGTCTATCATTGACATAACACTATAGCTTACTTCTGACACAGCGCACTATCTAGCTGTCGAGAAAAAGTTCCCAGGAGATCGCGACAGGCTGGCAAGGATGTCGCTTATCGAAGGTAGTCTTTCTCTGTCATTCTTTTTGTTATAGATGATTGATGGGATCTGCTTCACCAGAGGGCGTGCCGAAGCAGGTTCGCATGGCGCATCTTGCTTGCATCGGTAAGCCATTTGTCTTCGCCACCTACTGAAGTGCTGGAAGTAAAAACGACGACAATAGGTAGTCGCAAAGTCAACGGAGTGGCCGAGGTAATTGCTACTTTTGGTGCGAAGATTTCGTGGGCTAAATGCACTACGTTACAGCTGCACAGTGAACTCGTTCGCACCACCATCTTGAAAGACTTCGTCGATTTCGAGGGCATTAGCAAGCAAGTTTCCCAACCTCAACATTTTGGTCTCTCTACTTATGTTGCCGTTAGGTTTGGAAACGTGACCAATGGAAGTGAGTTTATGAGCGTGAACTGTGCTCTCTACGATTTGGGCGATGTTGACATTTTTATCATAGTCACTCCTCGCCGATGGCTCGACCAGGTATGTTGATGACGCTTTCGTCTGACTAAACTGAGCTATAATGGAATATTACAGTGCAATCCCGAGCTCAGCGCTCTGATTTCGAAAACTCTTAAATTGGACAAGAGTGTGTGGTTGAAAGATCTTTACAAATTGGAAGGATTACTTCCATTTGCCGAGGACAAGGCATTCCGCGCTGAATGGACTGCTATCAAGCAGCACAACAAAGAACGCCTTGCTCATTACGTTCAAACTACTTTGGGTCTCACCATTCGCACCGATGCTATGTTTGATGTTCAGATCAAGGTAAGAGAGTTTAAGATGCATTTCAGTGCCTAGTTATCTAATCCTTGTCGTCTAGCGTATCCACGAGTACAAGCGTCAAACTCTCAACATTTTGGGAGTCATACACGTAAGGGTTCTTTGACTTCATCGATTGAATGTCCTAACACTCTATTCAGCGTTACTTCGCGCTGAAGAATATGTCAGCCGCCGAGAAAAAGAAGGTCAACCCTCGTGTTGTGTTCTTTGCTGGAAAGGCCGCACCTGCTTGTAAGTTTTGAAACGAACATATTTGTTAAAAACGAACTGACAATGAAATCTGAAATCGTGCACAGATTTCATCGCGAAACTGGTGAGTTTACAATTTATATAATAGCCAGAATTTCTTGAGGCTGATGAAGGCGGATTAGACCATTCGCCTCATCGTTAATGTTGCCCGAGTCATCAACGCGGATCCAGATACCAAGGACTATCTCCAACTCTATTTCCTTCCCGATTACTCTGTCTCCTTGGCAGAGGTTTTGATCCCAGCGTCCGATATCAGTCAACATATCTCTACCGCGGGAACTGAAGCATCTGGAACCTCTAATATGAAGTTCTGTCTCAATGGTGGACTGTTGTTGGGAACTGTTGGTAAGACCTTTTGGCCTCGCCATTGGTACTGAAAACGACGATCTAATTGTATCCTTGATAGATGGTGCTAACATCGAGATCGCTGAAGAGGTTTGTAAAGTCTACGTCTGGTATACTCTATACCTTTAACTTACCACTTTTATCTAGGTCGGAGAAAGCAACGTTTGTGAGTCTTGTCTTGTAAAGTTTGACTGAAGCCGATTCTAACTTTTACCAGTCTTCTTCGGACACTTGACTCCGTGCGTATCTAGTGGCTCTATGACTATTTCTTCATTATCTAACCAATACGATGCCCAGTGCTGTCGAGGACCTTCGCTACCAACACCTATACCACCCCGTTCCTATTGAGCAAAAATGTCCTGCATTGGCTCATGTTATCAACCAGGTCTCTGCTGGAGCTTTCGGTGACGGTCACGTATATGAGCCGTACGTTCTGTGGTTACTGGATTCGAAGCGGTCATTAACCGTACCTTTTTCGCTTCTCGTAGTCTCCTCAACACCATCAGACAATCCGATTACTATCTTCTCACAGATGATTTTGATTCTTGTACGTTCCCTGATAGCCAAATCCCATGGTGTATGAGTGTTGATATATTTCTCCCACACAGATATCGCTGCTCTTGAGATGGTGGATGAAGCCTATCTTGACAAGGATGAATGGGCCAAGAAGTCGATCAGAACTACTGCGAAGGCAAGTATCAGTCGAGAATACCATAGAGAACCGCATATTGACCGTGTTTGTTGTTGTAGATGGGCAAGTTCAGTTCTGATCGTGCCATCAACGAGTACGCCGAGAGCTACTGGAACATTGAACCTGTTGCGGTCGCGAAATCTTGAAGAGATGGGATGGGGAAATTTTTGGAATGCAGATCTTACGACGAATGTTATGCAAAGGATGCGAGTTGAATAAGGACGGGAAAGTTGAGAACTGAGGGTGTGTAAAAATAATGTACGTTTTGCATGCATGTAGAAATACAATTAGGGGCCGTTTCCTGTGAGGTCTCGCGTTTTGGTGGGATACGTTGCGAGTTTCTTGGTGAGACTGACTGTGAGCATCGACCTCTTGCAATATTTGAACGTTGGTGATCTCGACGTCCTGAGCGAACTTGCTTCCATGGTTTAATGTTTCTTTTCTCCGTGCAGGCAGTTCTATTGTCGACGTCGATCATCTTCGGCGACATTTCAGATCCCAGATTTAATATGTTCGTCGGCATCGAAACCCAGAGAAACTCAAGGAGATTGATAATGATATGAATAAAAACATTTCTAGTAGATACAATTCGTGCCCTTTCGAAGGGTCTAATGCTATGAAAGTCAAGGGGGTTGTGGAGTAGCATGACATCCTGAGACCAAGGGTATGTCGATCCGGGCACAGCCGCGCCTAGAAACATGAATAAGCGAGCCGACATGATATAACGGCGTATTACTAAAACAAGAAATACTGAAATATCAGAAAAGCGAAGCGAATTAGTATTAAAACACACGGAATATAATTAAGCGCCGTCGCTTTATCATTAAAAGAAAATCTACATAAATAGCAATAATATAAACAGTAGTATACAGTAGTAGGAAAAGTATATAAACCATAGGACAATAGCTCCAGAACTCCCAGTGAAAAATAGGATCTAGTTCAGCAGTCTTTCTGTGTGAAGAAACATTGCCCATAGCTCAACAACTATTTGATTAGTTGTTTATTACTTACATTCTTGTCTTGTTCACTTGTATTAAAACATAGTTGTATCACTACATAATTAGCTATACAACTATTGAAGCAAATACTACATTCTACAACCCCATAGGCAACTAACAGAGTTAGCCGCTGTTGTGAGACTGTTGAAGGTTGGCTCGTCCATCAGCTTAGTCATACTTGTCACTCCCATTCTCGTTTCCTCCTTTCCCTTTTGTACTTCACCCTTTCAGTTTACTCATGCCTTTATCATTTTCTTTGTATGATCATCACCACTCTCATTCCATTTAGTCTCGCCAATCCTTCATTTGCTTCAATGTATTGCTTCCACTTCCAATGTAGTTCATTTCCTGCATTTCCTGCATCACTCTCGTTTTCACATATACTGGCATTAGCCATTCGTACCTCAGCTGCTTTATTCATTTGCTGAGGTACATATGCTTTCTACCACCTTTACATAGATGCTTACCCTTGTTCTCAACAGTGTCTAACGTTATGATTAAGGTAGAATAATCATACAGCTGCTTTATTCATTTGCTGAGTGTCTAACGTTACAATTAAGTTCTCAACAGAGACACAGTCTCAAACTCGAACCACTACTCATCATCACAGGGTACTGGGATTATGACCCATGACCCGAGGTAGGGGGGGAGGGGGTTGAGGCCAGAGGCCTTAAATTTTTTATTTTTTAGTGCGTAAAGCATGAAATCTGGGCCAATGGAAAGCGGGCAACTTCCTTTTGAGATTTAAGTGGTACAAACACACTGTAGAAGTCATTTTCGGGTGTAAATAAATTTGTATTTCATTTTCTCCATGATGGCAGTGAGTTCCATGCCTTTTGTCTGACATAAAAACAGTGCAAATCTGTTTGAATGCATCTGCAAACTGCTTAGGATGGTTTACCTGACTTTTTTTACAACCCTCGAGTACCCAATCCAACATACCATATATCTCATATGTTGAAAATCTGGTTGTATGTTTTTTTATTCCCATCAAAACATACCCTATATAGAAGGAAGGGGGTCCACAGCACCTTAGAAAAAAATCCTGGGTGGTTTCTGAAATCCCAGTACCCCCTTGATGAAAATCATAAATATCT
Source organism: Psilocybe azurescens (assembly GCA_023853785.1). NCBI lineage: Eukaryota > Fungi > Basidiomycota > Agaricomycetes > Agaricales > Agrocybaceae > Psilocybe > Psilocybe azurescens. The sequence goes on from JAJIRX010000925.1 coordinate 7,458, forward strand.
AATATGTCGTAAGGTAGGGTTGTGAAGATGAATGTGGTGGCGTAGAAATACAGTTTTCTGTTGAATAATTGGGATAAGAAAGTCAAAGAATTGTCCAAAAGAATGAAAAGAATGAGTGTTATGAGTTCTTCCCATGAGTAAAGACTTGTTCTCTTACACAGGGACCCAGCAAGGTGCAATGTCAAGAATCTATCTTTGTGCAAATATATTTCCTGTTTTGTCTTTAATAATGTGATATGAACATGATTTCTGTAATGTTTCTGCCTCAAAATGGAACATGCTGGAATTGCACAGCACAACTGTTGGACTATCTGTCCCAAGATAAGTCTGAACCAAGTCAGGCTTCGACATTACAACACTCAGATTATCACACCTGTTACTCCAGTACATGTTTCCTGAGGTGGCCATAGACTTATATGGTAGCAGGAAACCCAGACTGCTACAATTTCTGTTGCTCAGTATTTCCTGTTTTGTTTTCAATAATGTGACATGAACATGAATTCTATTGCTGTTGTAGAACCAGCTTCTCCAGAGTTATTTTTTGCTGAATGATGCTCAACTCCTTCCATTGCTTTGATAATGTGTTATGAATTCTGAATTCTGTTGGATTTGTCATCCAGCATTTTGATTGTGCTATCACCAGTGTTTGTAAATTGACACTTTTCATTTATAACTTCACAACTGCAGCTTTGTTAAATCTGATTTTTAGCACTCTCATATAGACAGCTCATATAAATATTAATCTAAATTTTGTATATTTTTATGTTCAATGTAAGGGTCAAAATATTGTAATGAATGTGCCAAAAGTGCAAAATCATGCTCTGACATCACAAAATAGCTCCTTTTTCTCCAGTTTTTTTTTGCACTGTGCATAGCAAATCATTCATTATCTAGCTTATAATTTTTTGAAGCCATAAAGTGTGAGGAAGAATGGTAAAAATCTGGCCCCAACATAGTAAAATGGCTCCTTTTCTCTAGTTTTTGGTATTGTGCATAATGAATTGTTCAGTATATGTAATTATAAATTTTGATGCTAAAAAGTATAAGCATAAGTAAGCAAGAATGGTTCAAATGAGTCCCACAAAGGACTCATTATGCCATGCAAAGCAATGGCCATCAAGCCAAGTGGAATGAGTGGCTGATATTGGGCCTTTTAGATGAATTTTATGGACAGTGGAGGATGGCCCAGGTAGCAACACCACCACCAACAGCAAAAACTGTAAAAATGCAAAATGTGCATAGGCATTGTTTTTCTCATTTGAGCTTGATGCTGCATATGTTGGCAATGATCTCTTTGTGCTCTTCTTTTGTCTTCTTGGGTATCCATGCAGGTGTGTCATCATTGAATGATTTGGAAGGCTCTTGGGGAGAGAGAGTAGAATGAAGGTGTCAAAGAGCCAGAATGGTGCGAACACTCACTGCAACCATGGCAACAAGGTGTTTGTCAACTTATTTGGAGGCTTAACAGTCCAGCCTTTTATAAGAAACACCTGATTGTATTGGTGGTGTCACATATGTAAATGTAAATGATTTCAAAACCATGATTATATACATAATACAAGTTAATTCCAAGTATGAACCATGGGCTAACAATTATAGTACAAGATGTTAGTAATGGATTGAACAAGTTGAAGGGAAGGATTGTTTCAACAAAGCAGGGAATGTGTCATGAAAGTTAAGCAACATGAGTGTCAATGTTCAGAGCCTGATACATAGCATCGACATCCAAGGCCACCTGGTGCATTTAAGCAATGCCATTAGACTTGAGAAGGTTTCAGTTCCATTGATCAACTGGAGCCACATTGTTGAGATATACTGGATCAGCAGTGATTGCAGGTGGTGTGACAGAGTTTGTAGCAGCCACATATTCATATAAGACCATGTGAGTGCCAAATGCACTGATACTGGGGAGGCAGGGCTAGAGTGAAGATCATGGAAGCAATCACACATCTGATCATCTGCTTGCTTTCATTTACAGTCAAAGTGGAAGGATGCTGGTGGCTTGACTTCAATAAAGAGCACAGGGTGATTGTTGAGTTGAACAGTGAACATTGCAACAATGTTGGTTGCATTGCAGAGAGTTGGGGGGGATAGAACTGAGGAATGATTTTAAATAGGCCTTCAACACCAAAAAGATGGTGAAGAAGAAGATCTAAACTGTCTGGTGTGGACTGATCTCTTTGTTTTAGACTGTCAAATAATCAAAACAAGTCAGAGTTTATTTTTTCAGTAAAGTTCCAGCAAAACAGGAGTCCTGAGTGTGTTAGATGACCACAGGTATGTCCTGAGACAGTGGTGCAAGCAAAGGACAATTTGTAACAATGGTGTGTGCAGAAGATAAGAAGGACAAACAACAATGATAAATGAATGATTTTGGAGGGTTTCTTTGGGATTTTTATGATACACATGATATAAGCAAAGAGGCAGCAGAGAAGTTTAGCAATCAAAGTAGATATTTTGTGGTTTTGTACCATTGTATAGTTTTGAGAAATTCATAGAATGAAATAGATATGAGCATGAGGCTTTAGTTTTAGATGAAATGATATTCTTTTGGGGGGGAATTCAAGTGGTTAAAACTGATAGAAGTACACTACTTAAATATGTTTTTGTATATTAAATTTATATGTGCTTGGTTTATTCCAAGCTTTTAGAGTTCAATCATTGGAAGCATGTCACAGTTCTGGATAATGGTTTAGTCTTCTTGGATTATGGGTGCCTACTATGGCCCATACAATCAACTCTATACCATTGTAGAACATCTGTTCTGTCTCAGCACAGAACACAGCCACCAATAGCAGCAGTGCAAAAAGGTTTAGACACAAAATCACACTTACCAAAATTAACGGATTTATTATCATCTGTTTACCCTCACCTTTGCACCCACCTGCAGCTAATTACACATTCCATATCTGCACATGCATACAGCACTTTGATCATAACAAATTGAGGTTGGTTAGCTCACAGGAATGAATTGACAATGCATTGAGACCAGGGAGCCCCCATCATGTTGTGAATGTAGAGGTTCAGACAAGATGGTGGTGGTTGAAGTTCAAGAAAGCACTGTGTCCATTTGCAGGTGAGCAAACTATATAAGGGGTCCAGTGTCCCAAATAAGAGCAACTCTTAATGCACAATCATCTTTCAATTGGTGGTGCATCACATCAAAGTTAACAGAGCTGACAGAAGTGAGTAGAATAGCTCCAAGACTTGTCTGAGATAGGAGGATTTGAGGTGGTTTGAGGTGGTAGCTCAGACACATGCCAGGATCACATGACATTGCCAGCTTCAGGTAACAGAACCTATTTGCAATACATAAAATTATGAGGACCACTGCAGGCAGCTGTTGACATAGCACACTCAGTATTGCCAAAATCTCTGCTCTTTGAACATATTTGTCTCTTCTACCTACTCCAATACAACCTTCATGTCTGTATTCAGCCAAGATAGTAGATATCCTGACTGGTAGCTGCAGCCATGACTTTTTGGTATTGTCAAAGTCAACAAAAACAGGACAGTAGTTGCTGCCTTTAATGTCTAACTGTATGTCCACTACTTTAATCCATAGTATGAGGCCAGGCATGAAGAAGATGAAGTTGATGTGTGCACCATGGTTCATGACCTGTGTGGAGATTTTGGTGTTCCATCCTAAGTAGTATATAGGTTCAGAGTTGAGTTCAGAGGATAAGGATAAGACAAGGAAATAGAGGGTTTATAATGCACATGTGTACATTCATTTGTGGTCTGCATTATCTGCCCCTTGCAATGATCCTCTACACTTACACACACATTGATATCACCCACCAGCATCACCTTCTGTTCCTCTTTCATCAGCCTATTTACATGCACTTTGAGCAGGCAATGGAAGTCCATCTTGAACTTTTCATGTTCTGCAGAGCTGAGCAGTGGCTTTGGCTAGATAAGCCCAGTCAGGCCTTCCTTACTTTTAAGAGGCATTGTGCAGCTCTGTTGTGTGCATATGGCAGTACAAAAGTACCCTGTTTTGTGGGCAGAGAAGGAGGAGTCAAAGGAGGTGGAGGGTGACATGTTTTGGTAGAGCCTTTCTTCATGATTTCATTCCTGGGAGAGAAGAGAGATTAGTTAATTAGTTGAGGAAAGAATTTGCAAGAAAGCAATAGAGAAAAGCAAGAAAAGTACCTTAAAAACATATGATGTCCACATTTAGATGATTTTGTATCTCATCAAGAGTTTTGAAAGAGTTCCATCTGGCAAGAAGCAAACATGAAGAATTGACAAATACATTATGTAACTAGATAGACTCACAGGTGATATTGCAGAAGTGTTTGAACACTGTTCTGGTAGTAAAAATGTGCCAATATTACTGCCTATTAGTCATTTTCCCCTTTGGGTGTTTGTTACACTAGTTGTGTGATGTTTGTCAATTATAAACATCAGCACTCAGCTCTTAACTAACTACTACTATTCATTGTTTTATCAGTACTTTACAGTGCCCCACAGGTACTGAAGAGAGATTTTACTGTCTGGGGTGGACTGTGATCTCCTTTAGCAAACAGGGGTTTTCTGGGTGTAGGAACACTGCAAATATGTCCCAAGAAGATTGACAAGTATAAGAAAGAGAGCATAAAAAAGCAGAGGATGTGCAACAAGGACAAGAGAGAGCGAGCGAACATTAATGAAGCAGGTGAGCAATTCCTGAAAAGGTTTTCTTTTAGGTTGACAGGTGAAGTGAAAAGTGTGCAGACAGCAAGCGATATATATGTTGATTTCTTTGTCTTGGGACATTTGTGAGGTTTGTGGGTGTGAAGATAGTAGGTATGAATTGATATTTTCTTTGGGGAAAATCAAGTGCTGTAACTATTACAAGTAGGTTCCTTAAATATGTTTTGTATGTTAAATTTTATGTGCTTGGTTTAATTCTAAGCTTTTGATGTTTAAATCATCAGAGGCACGTCAGGTTCTGGTTAATTGGTTTATTTGCCTGGTGATCCACCTTTTAATGGTTTCTTTCTCTTGGTTTTAGGTGTTGTATGGGTGCACAGATATGGCGCCTGCATTAGGCTGCAAGTAGATGCAAAATGATGCAATGTGGGTGTTTTGTCAATCTTTGTTTTGCCTGCAGTCAGGCTCATTGGACTTGGAGTGCCTAAAGCCTAGTCCAAGGGTGCTGTCGTTCTTCTGCTTTCTATACTGAGACAGAACAGAGGTTCTACAGTACCAGTCAGAACTGATCAGAACTATTTGGACCCAATCAGAACCGGTCAGAACTGGTCAGAATCCACTTGGACTCAGTCAGAAATAGTCAGAAATTTTCAGAATGTATTTACTCAGTGTACAAGACAATGCTTAGTCAGCTTTACAAATAATAAGCTTATAAATAATGTACTGAAATCACATGATATTTATGCTTAGTCAGTATTATATAATGTTTCTTACATTCTTACATAGCTCTTAAGTAATCCACTCAGATCACGTGATATTTGTAATAAATGCAAAATTATAAAATGCACTCAACAGGAATTAAACCACAGTTTTATACATATTGATTCTACGCATGCTTTACCAACTACACTATTATTGCTTGTATTATTTTTCACATTTAAAAAATTATATACCATTCTTTACAACACTCAATAATATATTTTGGCACTTCTCTGAAGCTATACCCATAATATATATCAAAATGATCGTAAAATTGAGGGAAATACTCCTGTAATTACATCATCATCTAAATATTATGTCAGCATGTTCAATATGCAAAATACTATAATTTTGAATATATATAGAAATTGTAAACCACTTTTTTTCAATAAAATAGCACTGTCAGCTATATTTTTATAATATTGCAATCATAGAAATTAATAGAATACAAAGATCAATTTTATTCAAGAAATTCAGATTATATAAGTGCAGATTTATATGAAAAATAGGTATTTCTTTACCAGAATTTATTTTATTTTATACAACTATTACATAAACATATTCTTCTAAATTTTACAATTCTAACAATACCAAATTTGTCACAAACTGATAAGATCTATGTATACCATTTATGTTATTGCTTGCTGAGCTGTAAATGGTATGCTGACATAATACAGTTCTACCACTCAGATTCCACTCGGGTGGGTCTAATTACAGTGAGAGACAAAATCGTTCAAATAATTTTTGAAATTGGACTGTTCCTTGAATAACTCAAAGAACAATTCAACCAAACAAGTTCAAACTTTACATGATGGTAGAGTATTATGTGAATAACATGTTCCAATTTGTTTCATTATGTAGTCTTAATTATTTCCCACACTATTAATATTTTACTGGCACAAAGTTCATTTGAACAGTTTTGTCCCTCTCATATTATAAAACAGTATTCTAATATTCTAGTACTGTACTATTACGACCGATTGTTCACGCCCTGTGATGCATGATGCTAAATGTTCATTTTACATAGTGTTCAAAGTCAGAGTGTGACAGTGACAGTGACAAAAAGTGTTCATAAGGCATACGATAGCTTGGATAGTGACTAGGGCCTTAATTCTTTCTGCATAACTGACTGGATTTTACAGAGCAAATTTTGGGAAGAAAATTTGCCCAAATGCACCAAACAGAAAGCAAATTTGACTTCATTGTCCCACCAGCCATGTACAACACAATTCTCCCTAATTCTCAGCCTGCCTTGGAAGCATCTTGCTGACATCTGCTTCCCATTTCAACAAAAGATACACCCCTACCAATTAGATATAGTAGAGTGTGTATCTAGAGCATGTTCGACAGAAAAAATTCAGAATTTTGACCTGTTCACAACACGAACTGAGGGGTGTTCTGGTGCTGTGATGCATGACATTGACCATAAATGTTCAGTTCATACGCCTGTGTTACACGTGATGTGAACAAATGGTCGTAATAGTACAGTACTTGGTATAGCCTCCTTTTTGCCTGTAATACAGCCTGAACCCTTCTAGGCATACTATCTATCAGATTTTGACAGACAGAGGCTGGAATATCATTCTACTCCTTTTGTACACTCTCCCACAACTCTGCAATTCCAGGTGCTGGCCTATCATACTCTCCAAGTCTAGTTTTGAGGTGATGCCAAAGGTGTTCAATTGAATTGATGTCTGCTGATTGAGAATAACTTCTAACCCACTGTCTTGGAGCCAGTTCTGGGCCTTCTTGCTCTTGTGCTTGAGGCCATTATCCTGCTGAAAAAGTATATCTGTGGGTCTTTTCTTTTAATATCTGATTGATTCTTGAAGTTCATTATCCAGAATGCTGACAAAAAGATCAGCATCCATCCTCCCATCAATCTTGGTTGCATTTCCAGGTCCTTCCCAGATCATACAACCCCAGATCATCAGGAACCTCCTCCAAACTTGACTGTCTCCCTGTATAGCCTGTCACTCAACCCCTCTCCTGGCTTTTTCCATGCCCATTTCTTCCCATCTGACCCCAAACAATTGATTTTGGTCTCATCTGACCATATAACTCTCTTCCAGTCCTCCACTGTCCAGTCTTTGTGCACTTCTGCAAAGTCCATTCTAAGCCTTCATATCTTTTTAAAGAGAAAAGATCATTTTTGCTTGGTTACAGCCTTCATCCCAGTGCTCCTGACTGCTCTCTATACTGTCTTCACAGAAAAGGATGTGTTGGTCATGTCTTTCAGGGTTTTGGCAACCTCAGTGGCATTTTCAGCCTTGTGAGAAGTGATAAGATGAATAGCATATTGAGTATCGGCAGATGAAAGCTTGCATGGATGGCCTCCAGTGGATTTGGAAAGTGTTGAGTGATGTTTAGAGTGAATATTGTATTGTAGTAAATATTGGATATAGAACCAACACTTTTACCAGTGGTAGTGGAAATAGCATGAATTGGCTGGCTTTTGTCAAGCAGCTCAATAACACAGTTGCATTGAGCAGGAGTGAGTGATTACATGAGTGTTTGAGTGAGAATTTAATATGGGAGTAGTGTAAACTTGGACACAGAGTATATATACACATTTAGAATAAGTCATATGATTTTATTTGTACTTATTTGCTTTGATTAAACAAAATCACATGCTTGATATATGAGAGGGACAAAACCGTTCAAATATGGACTTGTGCCAGTAAAATATTAATAGTGTGGGAAGGAATTAAGATTGCATAATGAAACAAATTGGAACATGTTAATCTCATAATACTCTACCACTTTGTAAAGTTTGAACTTGTTTGGTTGAGTTGTTCTTGAGTTATTCAAGGAGCAGTCCAACTTCAAAAAATCATTCAAATGGTTTTGTCCCTCACTGTAAGTTTAAAATTTAGATTAATTCCACTCAGATTCTGGTTGGATTCTGATTGGATTTGGGTCAGACTTGGTAACAGTGGAACTGGTTGGTACTGGTGATTCTGATCAGAATCTGGTCAGAAAAATTCAGACATTTTCCAGCTAAATAAAATTTCAGTCAGAACTGGTCAGACTCCAACCAGTTCCAATCAGTATCTGTGGGGAAGTGTAAAGACCTCTGTTTTATTACAGCTACATCAGGGCCTTTTAAAACATTTTTGTGATTCAGACTTGGAGTCTCATTGTACAAACACACTAGCTGCAAAGGCCACACATGACCAAGAGACATGTTATATACTGATCAATTCTCTCTCATACTAGCTACCCATTATATCCACCATACCTGTTATGAACACTTTATTTTTCTTTGCTTTTTCTTTTCTTTCTGTTTTTCTTTGTTTTTGTACATAAAAATTCTTCTCATCACATGATGTTGTCCATCATGTGATTATACATATGACTCATTTCCTCTTGACTCACATCTTGACTCATACTCTGTTCTGACTCACATCTTGACTCACATTATATTATAGTTGTAGATACTCAAAATGCTTAAATAGCCAGTAGACACAGCTATTGTTTCTTAGCTAGTTCTTGAGAATCTAACCTCCTCTTACTCAATACCACTTGAAACTTGCTGTTCTTGACTACTTGACTGTCAGCTTTATCCATGCATGTGAATATAAGCTTGAAGTCATAACAATACCATGATTGGCTTTTGAATGATACTGGAAAGGCCTAACATCCAAAGATAACACTGTATTGACTTGCTATATTTACCACCATAGTTGGACTGGGGATCACCAAGGCCATTGTAACTCAAAAGGAGGAGCAATAGAGTCCACTGGAGTGGGTAGCAGGAACATTGCTATTGTTATTGTGCATTTACTAGATACTGTTATATAATTTATAACTCATTATATGCAGATAGATTCCTCACTCTTAGTGACTATGAATCTTGAGAGAACATGGTGTCTCTGCATCTATCATGGCTATTCAAGCCAGACTGCATTGACCTTGTCTGGAAGCTTCTTACCTTTTTCTCAATAGACCATCCTGCATATGTCTCTGATGAGCTGCCTTCTGACTCTGTCTCTGATGACATTAAATCTACCAGTTCCAACTTAATCATGCTCACACCTTGCCAGATAGAGGAACAGAAGGTGATGCTAGTAAGCAATATCAGTGTGTGTAAGTGTAGAGATTGCAAGGGGCAGATAATGCAGACCACAAATGAATGTACATATGTGCATTATATTCCCTCTATTTCCTTGTCCTATCCTTATTCTCCAAACTTAACTCTGAACTTACATACTACTTAGGCTGGAGCACCAAAATCTCCACATAGGTCATGAACCATGGCATGCACATTGATTTCATCTTCATCATACCCAGTCTTGTACCATGAATCAAAGCAGTGAACATATGATTGTATATTAAGGGCAGCAACCACTGTTCTGTTTGTGTTGACTTTACAATGAAATTGCCACTTCCTCCTCTCCTCTGACTCAACAACACCAAAAGTTGTGGCTCCATTAGCTTTGATGTGATGTACCACTGATCAAAAGGCAATTATATATTAAGCTTTGCTGTTGGTTGGACACTGGACATTATATAGTTTGCTTGCCTGCAAATGGAACAGTGCCTTTTTAAACTTCAGCCACCATCATCTTGTCTGAACCCTCCTGATGGTGACTCCTTGGCCCCAATATATTGTTGATTCATTCCTGTCAGCCAACCAGCCTCAATTTGTTACCAATGAAAGTGCCTACTATGGCCCATATAATCAACTCCTGTGTCATCTTTTTGGTGTCAAAGGCCCATTTGAAGTCATTCCTCAGTTTCATATCCCCATACACCCCATGTTGCAATTGACCTTGTTGTGATGTTCACTGTTGAGCTCAACAAATATTCTGTGCTCTTTATTAAAGTCAAGCCACCAGCATCCTTCCACTTTGACTGTAAATGAAAGCAAGCAGATAATCAGATGCATGATTGCTTCTGTGGTCTTTACCCCAGCCTCATTATGCCCTGCCTCTCTGATATCAGTGCATTCAGCACTTGCATGGCCTTTATGAATATGTGGCTGCTACAAACTCTGTCACACCACCTGCAATCACTGCTGATCCAGTATATCTCAGTGATGTGGCTCCAGTTGATCGATGGAACTGTGACCTTCTTGAGCCTAATGTCATTTCTCAAATGCACCAGGTGGTCTTGGATGTCAATGCTATGTGTCAGGCTCTTAACATTGACACTCACGTTGCTTAACTTTCATGACACATTCCCTGCTTTGTTGAAATAATCCTTCCTCCAACTTATTCAATCCATTACAAAAGCCTTATATTATAATTGTCAGCCTATGGTTCAGGATTAAACTATTGAGAAACCCCTTCTTTTCATTATAAGGGAGGGTTTGTTTGGAAAGCCTCAAAAGATTGTAAGAATTTGTAAATGTAGCTATTTTACAACTTTTTGAACCTCTGACTGGTTTCAGTTTGACTGTCAGAATTGCCATGGCCCACCAGGGGTGATGGCTGTCCATTTCCATCCGATCAATGGGGTTCTTGACTTCTTAAGATGATCACCACCACCACTCTCTGTCCTGCCCACTCGCGGCCTGCAATGAGCATTGACAGACTGATCACTGAATTCCACAAGGTGGCTCTATGTCTATGTACAAGAGAGAAACCCAGGAGTTGACAGTTGGAACAGGTTCAAGATGTGTTGCACATGCAGTTTTATCTCTGATCAGTGAGAAATTTAAACTCATCTATGTTCTTTCCAAATTCATCAATTAGCTAGCAATGTGGATACCTGTTTTTAAGCTATGATCAATGCTAAGGCCTCATCTTCATTGAGTTATATCATGTTGGTTGCTCATTCTGTAAAAACACCTTTGAACTTCCATCCACAATGATTGAGAATTTCAGTGTATATGCTTGCCCAAGTCCTAAAGCTCTGTACTTAGAGGATTTTTCAAGTTCCTGACATTCTTACAGGCCTCCCAGCTTGTTCTTCTGGCCATTGCACCTCCTCATGCAGTTTCTGGTCGGAGCTTTAGCCCCAAAATTCCACTCAGTGCTCTAGCAAACTTGATGTTTCTCTATGAAGCTATCATACCTTCAATGACCAGTCTTCAGCCAATTCTTTGGGATATGCAGCATGCGTTTTTGAGGGGGGATGTGTTTGGTGAAAATTACACAGCCATCCAAGAATGGTACAACAACCTACAGCTACCACTTTTCAAAGGTTTGTGGCATTATTAGCTCTATACTGAAATTATCAATCCAACTTTGAACCTTGGATAGATCTATCTATTCAAGGTCATTAATTACCATACTGAACATGTGCATGTAGCAAAGCAACTTCTGGAACACATTGAAACTGGAAGATTGCAGCTACCCAGTAACTTTGTTGAATCTCTGAAGATGTCTCATGTTTTGACAAATTTAAGGGATTCCAGAGCAATCTCTTTCTTTGTATAAACTTGGCAACCTTCTGAATGAAACTTGGTTGGAAGAGGATGTCCTTAACAGCCTTTTCAAGCTTAGATACCTTCGTGAACATGCTTTGATGCACCAACTAGATTCTCCACCTTATTTCCTATATCTTCCAACCAATTTCTTTACTGCTTCACAGGCACTCTTTTACTCTACACCTCAAGTTTACAGCACTGAGCTCCTGGATCTGCATAAGCAGGTGGTGGATACTGTTGTTGACACAATTGCATTTACAACATGTAAAGACAACCACTATGCAGCCTACCTGTATTGACAAAACCAACCATATATTGAATATGGCAATTCATTACACCACTTGCCCTCTTGAGATGCTCTAGAAATTATCCAATGGATTTTTGCTGGTCTTGGACAGGATATACCTTTACAGGTGGTTTCAGGTGCTATTTCTCTATAAGGATCTGGAAATGGAGACAATGGCAGTTGTGCTATTGCAGTGCTGAATTTTGTTGAGAGTTGACTGGACTCAAGTATCCCAAAATGGACTAGGTCTGCATCTGAAGCCCACTGCAATAAATGCTTGCAAGACTAGTGTTTGGAAGTCCAGTCTCAAAACTGGAAAAGACCAGGACTGGACCAGACTGGACCAGAAAAAGACTGGACCAGCAGTCCGGTCTTTTGAGATTTGAGATTTGAGACTGCAAAAAGACTGGTCTTAGTGGACTGTTCTCAATCTGTCTGGACCAGTTTTTATAGACCTTTATATTCACTTCAAAACACACCTAATAATGTGAATTTTAAAGCAAAAACTGGCTGAGATACAAAGAAAATGATAAAATATTTTCAAAAAGAGTAGATAACATGGAATACTCTTCTAGTTTTATCAAATCTCAACCAGATTTAATGTTTTTGGATGTGTTTGAAAGCTAGGAGACATGGCAATAATTAATATTTATTACTATAATTTAAATATTTACTGATTTACAACAATAAACCATTCTCAAACTGGTCATGACTGGTCAAGACCAAAGCCAGTCTAAAACTTGGAAAAACCAACACAGACCAGTTCTGAATGGTCTGGTCCAGTTTTGAGGTGCTGGGATGAAGTAGAACTGGTCTCAGTCTTGGTCCATTGCCTTAGAGGCAAGTGGTAGCTACCATCTGAATCATATAATCTTACAATTGTAAAGGAGCTGTTATTCTATTTATTATGAATAATAGATATGGCCCAGAGTGCTGATATCTTTCATCTGAATTATATCTGGCAATTTTTCATAGGCCATAAAAGGACAAGTCCTAGAGTGTGGCAATTAAAATAAGATAATAATTAAATCACATGTTGTATTATGTAATCACATCATACGGTAGCCCTCAGATATGATTAAAATCAAAGAAATAGGCCAGTTCATTTAGATCAAAGATATGAAATATATAGGCCAAACAATTAAAATGAAAGATACAGACTAAGCCCACCAAAACAAAAAATATAAAAGATATAAAAGATATGCTGCTTCATTTGAAATGAATGAGACTGATACCAAAAAGATGAAAGATATAAAAGAAATAAAAGAAACATTGAATATGATTGAGATGAAATATGTCAACACTCTGGGCCATATCTATTATTCATAATAAATAGAATAACAGCTCTCTTACAATTGTAAGGTTATATGATTCAGCATTGGTAGCTACTATTGTGGGGGCTCAAAAACTGGACCAGACCATACTTTCAAACACTATGCAAGATCTTCTTGTATATCACACTATGTCAGCCAGCTCACATGTCCTCATATCTGATTGTATGGTTTGGTGTGTCTCACAAACTGAAGCTGTTGACAGTGTCTTTACTTATGCAGACTTCAATGTCTTTTCTCCAACAGTACATTTGTAAATATATTGTTCTATTTTTTCCAACTCTGACTCATGAGAATTAAGTCTTAGCTCTTGCATCCAATCTATAGTTTCTTGAATATTTCAGAACAGCTTCCATGTCTTTTGCCTGTGGAAAAGCCAAGAGTTCCCCCTTGTCAATCATTTGGCTGCTGAACTCCTCCCAAAGATTCCATCTACTGGTCAAGCCCCTCTGGTAGAAGAAGTGCCATTGTTAAGAACTTAAATGTGAAGTTAGATGCTCAGTGACTCAGAGAAAGCAGCTATATTGTTCTATCTTAAATGTGAAGTTAGATGCTACAAAAAGAGAGTAAGCATTTATTTTTAGGTAGAAGAAAAGGCATATGTACCTCAGCAATTCAGAGAAAGCAGCTGAGGTATGAAAGGCAAAAATGTGAGTATATGTGAAAAAAGCATGATACAGGAAATGAGCCATAAAGAAGAGGAAGCAATATGTTGAAGCAAATTAAGGATTAGTGAGTCTAAAATGGGAGAAGAGTGGTGATGAGAAGAGGATCAGCAAAGAGAATGATAAAGGCATGATGTGAATGAAATGAGTGAAGCACAAAAGAGGAGAGGAAATGACAAGAAAGGAAATGACACATATAACTAAGAGAATGCTGAGCTAATGAACATGACTAAGCTAATAGCTTTAACAGCCATTCCTAAAATTCTCTGCTATGAACTTAAATGCCTCTGCTCCACTGCCCTTGGCTCACCTATTACCTGCATTTGACCTGATACCAACTCCACATTCTGTTGTTTCATCAACCTTGTCTAATTTACACTCCAAAAATTTGCTCACCTTCAATTGAATTTGTTTCCTTATCCTGTGTTTGTCCAATCAAGAAACAAAAAATCAAGCCTATTCTTTCACTATGGGATAGTGATGACAGTATAGAACCTATAGAATTTGAGGACCATCTACTTGGCTCCTCTAAATCAAACACTCCTTTAAAACCATTACTGCCATCCACTCTCTAAAAATTGAGACTGAGATTATTAATCTTGTAATCCTAAGCCCTATCAAGAAAGAACATTCATCTGTTCTCTAACAAAAGATTGTGGCTGTAGCAGTATCTGTTCAGATTCACAATGTCTATAATGATCTCAAGTTTCTGTAGATGCAATTTTCAAAGAGCAGCTTGTACTTGGGTTCATCTGGAGAAGAGCACAATCATACAAAGATGGTCATAGACTTAAAAAGCTGACAGTTTGCTGTGATTAGTACCAGGAACCAAAGCCTGTCCACAAGAATAACATCCACTCTGCCGATTTTGGAATGGGAAATCAAAGAACTGGTTGCTTTGCACATGTCAATGTTAATCAACTTACAGACTCCAGCAAGTTCCATATTACACTAATTGACTTTCATTACAACCATGGTCAGAGCATCCCAAATGGCAGTAAAGTTTGTCTACCTGCAAATCAACAACAGCACCACTTAATTGCAGATCTCACAACTTCTACAAACCTTAAATTTGGCTGTTCTCAGATTGCTACTGTCCTTAACACTCAGTTAAATGGCAGTGACCATGTCTTTGAACCATGCCACATTGGTAATATCATGAACAAATAGGAAACTGCACAGGTTACACATGGGTAAATGATGGGTTTTTAATGTTAGTCAGATAGACACAAATTTATCCATTTTTTACAATTTATTTTATGCAGATCAGTTGAGAACTCACCAAGTTATGCCCTCTGCAAGTTTGGAGCACTTAGGTCCAGTGCTGGTCATGCAATGAGCTCAACATTGATGGCAGGTATGCCAAATTTGGAAATTCATCAAATTAAGTGATTACAGCCCGAAATCATGATGTCATGACATCAGTTTGAATTGCTTTGGCTCAAACTTGATAGGAGTGTAGCTCACTCAATTATGCACTGATTTGCACAAAAAATTTGCAAAAAAAGGTAATATTTGTCTCTACAAGCTAATCACATAAAAACCTGTGAAAATCTATGGGTAACCTGTGCAGTTCCCTATGAACAAAGCTTGCAGCAAGCACATGCAGCAATTCACAAGCTTGGAGGAGACTTCACCGCAATCATCACAGTCTGGAAACATTGGCTGCAGAAGACCAGGGCTGGAATTGGTGTATCAAGCTTGATGAAACTGGGACAGTCATTGCAATAGACTGTCAATAAAGTAACTTATTCAAGTTAACTTGGCTCATTTATGCCAGCCAAGTTAATGTGTTCACTTATTCCCATGCTTGGCCAAATTAACTTGGGCTCACTTAGACTAACAGTCACTGGTTGCCAGTAACTTTACTCATACCCTGTTGGTAATTCTTTAAGATAACAATTATGGCCACCATATAGAAGTAATATGAAGACAGTTAAGAAGTTTTAAAGTGCAAAACACTGTTTGTGCACTTTATGTGCCAAGTTGGCTATTCAATGCATGTTGGGAAGAGGCCTGTGTTATGCTCAGAATATGGGGTGGTCAACTTGAACAAGATGCCACTTTTTCCACAGAGCACTGGAATTAATTTATGCAGTATTATTTTGACTGGGTATACAGAATACTTCACAGGTCTCCCATATAATATAATCCTCTGTATCACACTTGGTAAACATTATTAGATCCCAGGCTTATCAACTTACACCTGTACTGAGTGTTCATTGACCTTTTCCCTCTTGGATATTTGCATGGCTAAATGATTAATTTTATGTTGTGAAACTTTATCTATCAAGTTACATATTAAATTTGCTGGTAAAGTGAGAATTCTGACTTGAATTAACTTAACTTGGGTGGTTATGTAAGTGAAAGTGACAAGATCAGCTTCAAACTTGGGCATTTAAATTTGAAGTATTCACATTAGCTTTGGCTGTAGAAGTGAGAAAAATTTAGTTATGAAAGTGAGTAACCCTATGGTACACTAAAATAGTACTACTATGATAGCTTGTTATGCTTACTCTATCTCAAATCCTCTTCTAGAACTATGTTTTGATTTTTAACAGACCTAGTTCAGGTCTTTGCACATCTCCTAAAAAAGAATTGAATTATTGAAGATAAGATTGTGTGGAAACAGACTTAAGTGCCCATCCCCAAGGTCATATCCCTACAAAAGGGTTTTGATTTAGTATCAGTATTTCAATTGACAATACTAACTCCTGAGAGTTCTCTACTGATCAAGATTTTTCCATATGCCTATTGTAAATTTTGACATTTAGTAGAAGGGATACAAGTGTGAATAGGCCAGATAAGCTACCATTTTTACTTTCACTTACTTTGCCTGCAGTGTGACATGGCTTTGGCATCCAAGTTAGTGACATTAACTTATTCCCACGCAGCAACAAAGTAACTTATTCTCACTTGGCTTGTGACAAAGTTCACTTGGACACCATAAGTTAGTCACAAGTGAATATAAGTTACTTTATGGCCAAGTTAATTGCCATAAGTTACTTTGTGAACCACTGATGCACTCCATAGATGGGTATTTTGGTGTCACCTTGAAACTGCTGGGGTCCCTCCAGGATTGCTCATCTCTGATTGCAGCCCTTTAATCACTTTGAGTGCCGCAAAGGAAATGCCTCTCATCAATCACATGTACTGCATTTTCCACCTTGACAACAATCTCACCAAGAATCTCTGAACCAAAATTGGCATTGAATGGAAAAAAATTCAGCTTGATTTCTGGACAATGTATTGTGCTGTGTCATCTGAGAAATTTGATTGCTTTGGGAGCCATCTCCTTATCCAATATCCTGCAGGCAAGAACTACCTGGAGAAAGAACTTTACCATTGTCATGAAAAGTGGGCTTGAGCCTGGGTTAGCTTAAAATTTACCACAGGAATTTAGACAAATGGATGAATTGAGGTTGAGAGCAGAGTCAACAAATGGTTTGGTGATCCAAAATCCTCCTTTTTCAACTATTCAATGCTCAGATAGAAGGTCAGCAAGTCGATGACATGATTTGTGTTTGCAATGTATACACAGGACCTTCTCATAATGCATAACATCAGGGTGGGGAATTTTCAATGCATAATGAGATTTATTTATAATCATATTGTGTGACTATTGTGACTATATGACATCCAATAAGTGTTACCCATTTTAGAAGAAAGAATCCAATGTTGTTTGCCTTGCCTTTTGTGACTGCTCCCTTGTAAGATGAATACTGTGACGTCGAAGATGCTTTGCAAGGTCCAGAAAGCCTTCAAACAAGCCATGCTTAATGCAGAGGCTTTCTATTTGTTGGCATTGCTCCATGAATAACCTGCTGGGACATGGTTGGGTGCTTATCAACATATTTATACAGTCATCCAGTCATGCAAGATAAGATTTTCATGTGTAGTCCTCTTGATAGGTTGCGCAGATGTCTTTGGGACATCTTTTTTGGCTTCATGATATTTATGTGGTTTATATGGTGCAGGTTTTTGTGAGGTTTGCATGTGGGTCTGTGGGGCATGTTGACAGTTCTGTGGGAGTGTAACAAAAATTGTAGAAAGGTTACAGATGGAATTTATATCTCCAAGATACCCTACAGAACATTTTAGAACAAAAACTATCCAATCATATACAATTTTGGCCTGAAAACGCTGTACATGATAATGCATAAGTGCCTATGTAAAGGGGTATGCATTATACATTATACAGAAGTCCCCGTGCCCCAATGTGGTTCCTGCCCATATCCAATACAATATTAGATTTATACAGTATGATCATATGCATTATGAGCAAGTCAACTGTATTGGCTTTATTGACTTTCTGACATACCTTGTCTGACAAAATATTTATCTCACTTTAGTCCTCACATTGCCAGCATCCACATAATATTGAAACCATCTTCCCTGGGCCCCTTAGATTGCTCCAGAAATATGTTGGTCCATTCACATTTCAGAACTGCTTCAAAGAAATGGAGAACAGCATGTTCTATCACACTGAATTGATTCACCTACCTGACAGCCTGAATTCTTGGGTTAGTTGTCTCTCTAAATATTTAGTTTGCTTGAATCTGATTTTATTTGTTAGGATGAGTACACTGTTGCAGTACAAAAGAGATTGGTTTTCAGGGAGAGGAGACTGTAAGTGCTGATAAGAAGTTTTCAATGTGCAGTGTTAACTGATAGTTGGTGAACAGAAAATGATAAATAATTTTACAAACAACTCTGCATATATATCTACACAATGTCTGCTGCAGAAGATTATAGGACAAGGACATCAGGTCCAGCATCTTTTGAAAATATTGCATATGGGGACTGTTCACATGACACATTCTTTGGCAATTTTGAACAGATTTTATTTCCATGATTGTTGTATGGGGGTCAACTTGGGCATCCCATGCCAACACTACTTTCAAGCACTCTCAGTAGTTAAAGGACTTAGGTTCCATCTAGCACACATATTACCATGGTAAATTCCATTCCTAAAAGTCAATATATCAATATAACTTCAGCTTTTGAACAAATGGTATCAAGACTGTACCTTGGATCCCAATACAGTACAACCAACATCTTACGAGTACAGTGGACAAGAATCCTGTCATGATCTCAGCAGCCTCCAAACATCAACAGTTCCAGCTGCTACCATAGTTGCAAACACTCTGGTGAATTCCATACTTCCAGTCCTTCCACCAACAACAATGGTTCCAGCTCACACTCCATAGTGCAGAAGCAGCACTACAGCCACTACTTCATGTGGTACAAATGCAAGAGCAGTTGGACAGCCTGCTGAATAATATACATAGCCTGCAGTAAGTCATCAGATAGTGGAATTGAGGGAAATGCTCACAAAATATCCCAGAGATGCAGATCTAGCACAGCAAGAACAAAAGAGAGTTCATGACCCTCCTATTCCAAATCCTAAAGGAAGACCTATAACACAGCAGCTAACAGAAGCCACAGAAGGTGGCCCTTGAGGTGGGGGTGCTGGTAGCAGGTCCGGAGGGGAAGATTGACAAACTGCTGTAGTTGATGTCACCAACCAGGACACAACTGCACAACCTGTCCCCTGAACCAACCTCAGTAGCACAATACACAGGTTTTTAGAACATCTGTGGATGGGGTGTCAGTAAAATGTAGTAGGAGATAGAATATACATACCATTGTCCATTGGGATTGAACCAATAAGAACATCTGCCACGAATGTCGAAAGCAAAGAATGGAAATGTTGATCATAAGCTGTACCCGGTCACATGTTGCAAGAAGCCCCTGGTGGCCGTCTTCAGCCGTCCACCATCACACGAGGGTTACTATCCCTTTCCAGGAGTTTGAAGCTTTTTCATGTATTTGACATATTCTTACACGACCACTGACTCTCTCATCCTCAAACTTGGCGAAAAGATGTAAGATTGTGCCCTCTATTTGAATATCAAATTAATATTTGAAAAAGTCAACGAGAGATGAGAGCGGAGCATTTCCGGCGCACATAAGTCACAAATTCCAGGAGATTGAAACAATTGTAACGGAAAGTCACATCAAAATGTTCATATTCCGCACCTTTAGGCATCAGTGTTTTTTGAATCTTATGAAATTCATGCTGGCGTCATTTTTGGCCTTTGAGGCGGAGCCTTAAACTTCGTCACGTCAGTCACTCTTCGTGAACACAAAAATGCCATTTCTAACTTTGCACTCAAGGAATATATCCTCAAGTCCAGAATTTCGGATAGTTAATGGCCTGCTATATAGAAATGTTTGTCTAGAATTTGGGGGTAAACGGGTCGCCCGATCTATCCAGATCTGGGACAACATCCTGTTACTTTGACCTATTACTGTAATCAAAATCGGCACTTCTCAGTTCTATCATATAGCAGCCACAAAGCTCAATTTTTTTACATATTCTTAATGGAATAGTCCATCTGTATACATGTACAAAATTTTGTGTAGATAGAGCAAGAACTGAAGGAGAAAAACGAGATTTTCAAACTCCTGGAATTTCAAACTCCTGGAAAGGGATAGTACTTCAGGAACATGGGGTTTCCAAACTACAACTTGTTTATAACCCTCCTTTCGCCGAAAAGGGGAGTTCCTCGATAGTTTTAGCCCATGGTTCATACTTGTAATCAACTTGTACACTATGTATATAATCATGGTTTTGAAATCATTTACGCAACACTCCTGATACGATCAGGTGTTTCTTCTAAGATTATTTTTCCATGTCCTGAGCGAACTTGGTTTCATGATTGAATGTTTCTTCTCTCTCTTTCTCCGTGCAGGCATTTCTGTTGTCGACATCGATCATCTTCGGCGACATTTCAGATCCCAGATTTAATATGTTCATCGGCATCGAAACCCAGAGAAACTCAAGGAGATTGATAATGATATGAATAAAAACGTTTCTAGTAGATACAATTCGTGCCCTTTCGAAGGGTCTAATGCTATGAAAGTCGTAAATATCTAATATGTCATAAGGTACGGTTGCGAAGACGAATGTGGTGGCATAGAAATACAGTTTTCCGTTGAATAATTGGGATAAGAAAGTCAAAGAATTGTCCAAAGAGAATGCAAAGAACGAGTGTGGAATGGGTGGCCGATATTGGGCCTTTTGGATGAAGTTTATGAACGGCGGAGGATGGCCCAGGCAGCGACACCGCCACCGACGGCGAGAAATGTGAGGATGCAGAACGCGCATAGGCATCGTTTCGCCCATTTGAGCTCGATGCTGCGCATGTTGGCGATGATCTCTTTGCGCTCTTCTTCTGTCTTCTCGGGCATCCATGCGGGTGTGTCATCGTCGGAAGATTGGGAAGGTTCTCGGAGAGGAGATAGTAGGATGAAGGCGCCGAAGAGCCAGAATGGTGGGAACACTGTAGTAGAGGATACATGATGAGTCATACTATTCTGTGTAGCGTTGAGAATGGAGAAGAACGTACAGAACCCAAATTTGAAAAGGAACATTGCGAGCGTGACGGGCTCGGGTGCATGGAGCGTGTATTCAGGGAGAGGGATGGCTGATTCCTCTGCGTATGGAGGTGGAATGTCAGACATGCTTTGTCTGCTGTGTGTCGCGTCGTGCCTGCTCTCGTGTGTGCGCGAAGAGGAGGCAGCAGCGGAGAAGGTGTATCCAAACTGCTCGCCCATGGGATCGAGCATGCGCATCGGGGGTGGTGTCCATGTGGTGTGGGTTAGGACGGGCACTGGCGTGGTTGGGCGCTGGGCCTCGAGATCCAAATTGGAGGTGGAGGCTGCGGAAGAGCTGGTCGATGGAATAGGAGCTGACATTCTGACTGTTAAGTGGTGTGATGTTGAGTTCAACTTGAAGTGTGGGGAACTTGGTTTGAATGAGAATGCGTAAGAGCTCTGAATATCGACTCGATGTGGCCTTGAGAGTGATGAGGCGGGAGTAAGATAGTGGCACTCATCGCGAGCTCGGCGTAGGTTATATACCAATTTGTGGAAAAGCAATCCGAGGCAATCTAACCATGTTGCATCGTGGTTGTTATGACTTAATTTAGCAGGTATTGGTCGGTGCCACGATGGTAATAATATATACAAATACAAACAGTTGAGATTTTTCGACCGTTCAACTTAACATTTGCATCCCGTTTTTCGTATTTCAAGCGCGTAATTATCTTATAAGTGTCTATTCCACTGCCATAGTCTAATAAAATTGCTAACTACTGCGTATAAAGAAGTAGGATGGGACGCGACGAGCTGTAACCTGCCATTCACGGCATTTATTTGAACCTTCTATTTATGGAAATAATCCTTCGTCATTGTTCGGCGTTCTCACCATGGATGGGATCCAATCCCGCACTTTTCCCGCCCTTCGCATCAGAGGTGCCACATGCGCTACCAATCGAGACCCTGAGTGCGAACTCTCACACCAATCATGTCCACCTTTGTTCGAACTTCGCTAAGTAACTTTCTGAGGACGCACCAATCCATTAAGACTTGGCTCGGTCAGAATGGGGTTGATGCAAAGGTAGGAATTCCATTGTTGTTACAATACTTATTTTGCGGCATTCACGGTAGACGGAGCCAATAACAGCTATAAGCTGATATTGCAGTGGGCAAGTGGCGACAACGACGTGAGTGGCGGCTATACCGTTAACTGTGAATAAGAGAGACTCAACTTTATCATCAGCAGATGATGAATGCTTGACGTGTCCAGAGGGCCTCGATGTTACGGGGATGGATGGACCAAGATATATGGATCGTTTGTGAAGTCAGGTTGGGCTCGCTACTGTTGTATGGCGATTTAGTTCTCATGCACTGAGTGAGGGTCCCAAATCCTTTTTATGGAGCCTGGCGACATCTTACTGTGCGTCCATCATAAAACGGGCTATGTTCGGATGATAAAAATGTGCAATGAATGTATCCTTGCCCTTGGGCCAACCTTAGGCGTCTTCGACAACCCAATCATTTCAAGGTTCTTTTCACAAGTAATCTGGTCATGACTCGACGATAGCTTGAAATGATGCGCTGTGACGTCAAGGAGCGTTTGAGAGTCAAGACCGACAAGACGACGCTAGACCCATGTCGTTTTAGTAATGTGCTAGATGTCTTCGAACATATGTTCGACTTCGGATATGTCTCACAGTCGACGATTTTGAATGGGTTCTTATACCGACAAACGACCGACATGCAGCAGCGTGATGATATAAAGCCGAAATTGATCACAAAACACATAATTCCAGCCAGAGTTATTGAGGACCGAGGTCGACATACAAGGGTAGTAGTACCTGTTAGATAAGATATATAGGAATCTTTTTTATGTGCATTTGGTCGACTCCCAGAAGAGAATCTTAAGCTCGAGGCCCGCGACAAGGGATGCACTCAGAGGTCGGATACCTCTGTCCTCGAGAAAAAACTACTTAAAACTATTGCGGCCGCGACATCGCGGTAGGCAATCTTTACCGTCCGGCCAACCTCATTAGAAAGTGACAAGAGCGAGTAGAAGTAGTGGAAATAGAAACGAAGAGAAAATGAATAACTTGAAGCAATCACGATGACTGCTCTTTGTTGCCCAGCAGTCCTCTACGGGACAGGCTATAGACGACAGCATCCCGTAATCGCATTCGACGATTAGGGATCATTATACTCCCGCCGGAAAGTCGTTTGCACTTTGTGAGGCAGGAGCATAGGATGTTGTGAGCAATTTGTGAGATGGTGAACACCGGCCACCCTCGAGAGGAGGAACAGACAATGGCAATGATTCAAAACGAGGCCTATGGAAGGATAAGTGGGATGTGGAGAAAAAAGGTGACCGCTGACTCACATATTTAATGGCCGATGGCGAACACACCTACATTTTAGGTGTGTTCGTCGTCAAAGAGCCTGGTAAAAGAGAGGCAGGGAAGTTAAAGTCTAGAAACCAAAACGATGGCATAAGATACTGCTGCGCAAGAGAAGTGATTGGAATTGCGTGTGGCTCACCATACATACTGGAGTATGTACCAGTGATGACAAAATCATAGTAGTACATACAAATCTTTTTTGTGTGCATTTGGTCAACCCCCAGAAGAGAGTCTTAAGCCCAAGGCCCGCGTCAAGGGATGCACCAGAGGGATTACCTCTGTCCTTGGGGACATATCTCGCGGCCGCATTACCGGTAGACGAGCTTTGCTGTCGAGCCATTCCCTGATTAGGGGGTGGCTCGGCAGGCAGGTCCCAGCCGACTGCTAAACGCAGTCGGTTGGCTTTGTCGCCCAGCAATCCACATGGGATCCGCTGCAAGCGACAGGCATCCTCAGCCGTCTTAAACGACGAGGATCGTTATCAATACCCATATGTACTGAAGAAGTACATATGGGTACCGATAGGGGTAGGGGATGTGTGGTATGTGGTATGGATAACACTGGGTCGGTACTCAACGTGACGGCGCCCCACCCACTAGAATCGACGGGTGTATGAACAGGACCCTGTTCAAACAGTTAGAAGTTGAGGAGAAGAAAGAAATAAAGAAATAACGAACATCATTCATGTGCCGACGACGAACATATTCTCTGTGGAGAAAGCATTCATCGTCGATGTCCTGTATAGAGATGGGTGCCACCCTAGTCGTTCCTTTAGGGAGAAAATTGGTACGAGTAGTATGGAAATGGTTCGGATCTGTTGCAAGTGTTAGAAGGCAAGCCTATAGAACGAAGGCAAGTACTTACATGTAGCATGGGCGACGACGAGGACATGCCGCAGCAAGCTGGGTATGTGCGCTCGTCGCCGATGGCTTAATGCGAAGTCGAACGCCATGAACGAATGTAGCGTTCCCTGAAATATGTGTTAACAGTGGGTGGATAGAGAACGACAATGGAACACTACCTTGGGGGTGCCCTACAATGGGTGATTTTTCTGCGGTTCCAAGAAAGCAGTCACATCTTTTATATATCCCATCCTTGTTCTGGATTAGGAAATTTCACAAGGTTTTGAGTGACGAGGCAGTTAAACTGCCTCGGGGCCCGCTCATGTTTCTCCTATCACGTTCATCGTACGCGAATCATCATACTTGATGGAGTGCGATTTCTTTTGGAATAATTGGGCACAGCCTAGAGGTGACTACAAAAGCAGCGAGAGTTCCAAAGATCGATAACCATCTAATAACGCTGAGTAATAATGCACAAGTATGCCAGGACAATTGTCGATAAATACACGGTCAGTGGATAAAGGAGATAGCGTGCCTCCACGGGTGCTCTTTTCGAAAATTTGACATGCGGAGCACGGGTTTAGAGAGACTGCCGGGATCTGAAGACTTGATGTCGATGCTGCGAAGTTGTGAGGAAGAAGGACGACGTTTACCGTCTTTTCCGGGAATCCTGCACATTTCGATGATGAACGGTAAGCGTAAACTCGCAGATACGAATTTCAAGTAGGAAAATATTCAGAGTCAGGGACTCACTACGTTGCTTTATTGCAGTGGATTCCAGAGCTCACAAAAGAAAGAAGCTCGAGAAAACACCGCTCATGCGCTCAGGGTGTTAAGAGTGGGTAAAAATTTTCACATAGATCGCTGTGTGTGCAGCCAATTCCAAGTCCGCGATTGATAGGAATGTACATTCCTAAGAACCAACAAGACGGGTCTCTTTGATTGGTTCCTCTTATCGATGGAATCATCAGACGTGTACATCCAACTACACAAGATTCAGCAAGCGGTGAAATGTCAAAAACTAAGCTGGAAGTTGGATATCAGAACGGATGAAAGTTGGATGCAAGTTGGACGAAAGCAAGATCATTAGCTAACTCAAAGTTGTGATGGTCAATGCGCCCCAAATGTGACACTATAACGTTTTGCATGCGGACTTGCAAATCAACCGGTCCGCGACACCGTTCCTCGTGTTTAGGGGTAATTGCCATGGGACAAGACAAGAAGGATTGCTTTCAACACGCTTCTGACTCTGACTTTAACCCCAACCCCAATACTTCTTTGTCAGGAGATAGTCGGCTGGTATATCTCGCTCTTTGCGTTATGGATATCCTAGTAGGCCCGAAAATCATCATACCTAAGGCATGCAGTGTCAGGGATACTGAAAGTCTCGCCTCGACAACGTCACACTCTCAAGATGTGCGGGATGTAGCATTTCTATGGTCTGTGTAAACTATTTACCTATGGTTTTGTTCTTGTATCCTACTTGGAGTGTACCGGATCTCGCTCTTTAGAAAGGAGTGCCAAAGAGCGGCTTGGCCAGTGTACCAAGCATCGACTACGGTATCCACTGTCCAGGCTCTCGATCTTCATCGAGATATCACGCGATCAGTGCGCATGGTGTTCCAGGTCACTGTCCGATCTACTCCGAACGGCCCTGGAAAAATTGCAATTTCGTTTACCATCATACTCAACTCTGAACCATACTCGTCGAGCCGTGACGTGTTTTCCAAACTTGTTCTCAAATTTCGGAGCTGTAGAGCACGCTATTACAAATTTTAAGCGTTTATTTCTACGCGACTTATGAAATAGCCACTGGTTATGTGTTTGGGGGGGGGGGCGAACTCACACTTACTGAACGCGTCGTCACATTTACACCCGCTGTTTTCTCGATATTTTAAATTAGGCAAGATTTATGTCACAATCGCGAACCACTCACTGTGGTGGTGACACTGAGACTATTTAGGCCAAATCTTCCACTACGGTGGTCGGTTCCTGGTGTTACCTACCCTACCATTTTGCTACTTTCACAGACAGAAGGGAATCTACTTCGATCTCTCCGCACTCCACCGGCATGTCAGCTCCTGCAAACGCAAAACCAGATCCACAAGCAGAAGGGAATCTACCTCAATCTCTCCGCATTCCACCGACACGGCAGCTCCTGCGGGCGCAAAACCAGATCCACAAGCAGAAGGGAACTTACTTCGATCTTTCCGCACTACACTGGTATATCGGCTCCCTGCGGGCGCAGAACCAGATCTACCAGGACTTCAACATTGCTCGGTACAAATGCAACGACCGCTGGCTCGCCAGTGGCATGCGGCGCTGCAGAATTGGAAGATAATCAACCACCGAAAAAGAGACGAAAAGCTACGTTAGGCAAATCCTCCAGCCGAACTTCGAAGAAGAAACTCGTCGAGGCAGAAGAGATACCAGAGATCCAGGCTCAGGGTCTAAACGGACTTCCCACTGAGCTATGGTTGCTCGAAGTACGTGCTACTTTGTTGTCCCATTTTTCAATTACACCTCAACACATTTTTCCCTTAGATTTTCATATACCTTGAGCCCAAGGATCTACTACATTTATCCCGGACTTCGAAACGTCTCCACTCCGCTCTCGCGAGCGAAGAGGCAAATACTTTATGGAAGAATTCTCGATCTCTCATTGGTATGCCTGACTGCCCCAGTGACCTGAGAGAAATTCAATATGCGAACTTAGCGTTCGGTAAATTTTGTCACGTACGTCCCCTCTCGATCTTTGCTTGAATTCTACCTCTCACTCAGCGTTTGTAGTACTGTCTCAAGGGCAACAAAGACGTCTACACCTACTTTGCTGGGAGAATACGAGCATGTGCCCCTGTATCAAATCCAGGTAAAATTATTCCACATTGAAGATACAATGGAAATGCTGAGTATCAGTGCCAGATTTGTACATTATCATGATCTTCATCGCACCGAAAAGTGGAAGAGATATACTGACGACTTTTGTGGACTTTTGTGTGAGGCTCCTTCAGTCTATTTGCCAATTAGAGGTGATTCTCTGTATCGTTTACTTGCTCGTATCTTATGCATCATCTACCAGAGACAGCAGTGAAACAATATCAATGTGCTACAACCATTGACGTCTGGGAGCAAGAGTACATAGCGGCACAGGATAAATGTGAATGGTTAAAGGTCAAAAGAGAAGAATTACTGGCCTCAGGAAGGGTGCGCGCTGTCTTGCTCTATTGTATAAAGACTTTATTAGAACCTAATTGCAGCATGAAGAAACTTATTTGAAGTGGGCGGAAAATTCACTAGCACGCATTTTATATGCTCGGCGCAAAGAAAGGTGTGCAATATTTTCTTTGTCCAACTGCAATCCATCTGAATTATCCGCAGAGTTGTGGAGCATATCAAATCGCTTGGCTGGGAAGCGGAACTTGCTTCACTGGACAGATATGATTATAGAGACCTGCTAGATGGCAAGACGGTAAAAAGGCATGTGAACGAGAAATGACTGATCGAGGTGAGCCGCAATAATTCTACAGTTTCGAAATTATAATTAATCCTCAATGACGCATAAGATCTCAACGCTTTGGATCCCTTCATAAATCAGGCCCTGAGTGCTGGCCGTCAAAAAGACTTCGGACGGAACGTTCTAGGCTTCTCTACGCACGATTGCCAGTATTGAAGAAAGTTATCAAAGCATGTATCAGCGCATACCCTCTTAACACACCCGCTCCCACTGCAGCAGAGTTATTTTTCATGCCACTCGTGCAGGATATCATGACCAACACATCACTTACACCTTTCGCAGAAGCTCATCTCGATCCTATGCTCCAGGGATTTGCTGAGATCGCACGTCGGTGGCAATCTGATACAGAATCCAAGCTACTTGACCTTATTAAGGTTGCATGTGGGTCCACCTACACCTTCAATCCGGAGACTGTATTACGACTTGCCACCACCGTGTTCTCGTGCAATAAATGCAGCACGTACGGCGAGGAGGGGAGTTTATGGCATCCAAGAGTTCTCGCCCACAATCACTACATTCAGAAGAGAGAAGGCTTCGAACAAGATTCTGCCACAGTCGACTGTCTGATTCTTCAATCACTAACAGGATATGGGCCCTGGAACTACGAAGATTACATCACTTTCAAGCAGGAAGATGTGCGCGTTATGTCGGACGTCCTTAATCAGTTTGGATTTGATCCGACATCGACCACTGCTACTGAGATGGATGCTGCAGATCCAATTTTTGAATGTGTATTGTGCAACTGTCCCTTTAGGGGACGATACGTCATGAGGTGGCCAATGGTGGTAAGGTCTACTCATTGTACATCGCAACACGACGCGTACTTATCCCCTTTTTGTTTTTGTAGACAAGACATCACCACGACCATCAGGCTAAATCTGAGCTCAAGAATACCTCATTCAAGCTGGAACTACTCGAGGACGACGACGCCGCGTCTTTCAGAATACAGCTCGCCGAGAAGAATAGAAACAAACAGGCCACCGACGGTAGAATAATGACGTGTACTCACTGCGAAGAAAGGGAAACACTGTTTCATTGGCTCATCATGTGTGGACCGAGTAAGTGTCTGGTTCAACAACGCCGCGTGTCGGTGCCTTTTGATATACTTACTGTTTGACTCGATATTGATGGAGCTTTTGGTTTCTTATCCACAGACATGGTATAGCTGATCCAACAGATGCTGATATCGTACTCTCGCTCGATGCGTGGACCATCAATCATTGTCGTATGTAGCCGCCACGGTATGATCACCTTCCAGAATAGTCTGAATAAACCGTCGAAGCTTTATTATCATTGAACGATCTGAGGTCGGGCGACAAACCGCTTCTTGGGAATGGATATTACTACCAAATCCTACTGTTTTATTTATGCTGCGTCCGGGAAGATATCGACATTCGAAATACATGGCCCTGTCAATCCATCGCTCTTCCCAAGCTAATAGTTCGATGAATTTGATCTGTAAGCTATATCAGATAATAGTATCGGACAGCACATAGTCCAAGACGTACAGGTCTAATAATTTCGTTCAGAACCCCCATTCGTTTATCTTGGGCGCTCATGATACCTTTGTTGATCCTGACGTTCCATCGTGCCAAAAGTTGTTTAGCGGCCAGCCAACGATCAATACCAGAAAACAAGCAAATGCGCTCAGTCCAAGAAGTCTGTAAAACCGATGAGAATCAAGAAGCGCTACGCATACAGGAGACAGATTGGTATAGGGATGTACATGCAATGATTATCTCAAAAGGTGTTGCACAAGAAAAAAATATCAGAATGACAGATGATTGATATAGTGTCATAGATGCTGTACCTCTGTACAAGTCAAAGATGATAGTGACTATCCTTAAGATCGGAATTTAAAACGAGATCGGCTGAAATTGGCTAATAAATAGTAACATATTCGGTTGGAATCACTGGACATTAAGTTACCAATTTTACCAGTACTGGCACCTGGTTTGGAATCGTCAGAAGTGTCTGACTTTCCCTTGCCGCCACGTTTGCCTGAACATGAATAGAATTGATCGTTGTACTCAAATTGTCAATACAGACGTACCCTTGTGGCTTTTTGGTGCATCTTTCGGGACACTTTGATCTTCATTAGCCTCATAGTGCAATGTGCACAGTGGCTCTGACGTCAGCATTTTTTTGATATACCTTGGGTGTTTGCTAAACATCCTGCGTCATCAAACAGTTTCGGAACTCAACGTTCTGTCGTAGATCATGCAGCACTGTGGTCCCCTAAACTATGTCTCTCGAAATCCTGATGGACTCGCAGGCCGCCCCAAAAGATCATGTGTCCTCAGTGCTAGCCTTGAGTCTTCAACCCTGATTATCTGAATACTACGCTTGTTTCTGATGCTCCAAGGGGCGATAGATGGAGCTCTACGACGGGCACCACTCGATTGAATACAATAGCTACAAGACACACAAGCGACCACCACATCTAATTCTGGACTCATCGCTTAAACGCTCTAAACGATGTCAACAGCCTCACAAAAGGACACGCTGTCCGAACATTGTTTTTCCGACAGGTTTTGCTCTTATCAGGATGACCTATGATGACGCATGAATTTGATTGTTGCCCACGCTCTTTCAGACCTGCCATCTCAATATCCGGAATATCTGCACCCCTAACGCTCTCCTGCTTGAAATTGAATGCTTAAGCTCCACCACGAAGCGTGAAACTCCACTTGGACATGAGAAGGATTGCTTTGTTCTCTATGTTTTTGTTGCGATGATGTATCACAGGTCGCTGGGTGCCCGCGACGCGTGACGTGACGATGGGCACCTGCCGTTTTGGCGGGTGGGTTCCCTCGCTGTGACGATCGTGTCACACGCTGGTTACCTCGCCATTTGGCTTGTATTCAACCGCGTTTTTAACCTCGAGTCTCTCTTTCATTCTTTCGTAGCTAATGTAATAGAATCAGGGGTTATAACAGCAGGATGTATTTATCTCATGGGTTTAAAGTCCAGGTACTCGCAATCTAAGATGTACTCTAATAGTAGTACCCGCCAACAGTGATTAGTTTTGAGAACACTTGCTGAAACCAGGCAGCGGTGTGAGCAGTTTCTCTGACAAATATAATGTTCCTCACCCTCGATTGGGGGTTCAATGAGATATTTTAAAAGCGGCACAGTACTCGATGAGGGCTGACCAAGACTGACAGACAGTGGCTGACACTCGAGTACATGACTTTCAAAAGCCCGTTCAAGGATTTTTGAAAAACTCCCTGTTCGTGAACTCCATATCAGTTGTACTCAAGCATGCCCAAGCTCCCTTACACAGAAGCAGATTTTATGTGAGTGTTCTGTGCTGATTAATTACTATTATCACTGATTAAGTCGAAATTCGTTGAAGCGGGATGAAGAAGAATGAGCTTGCACACCTTATCACCAATCAGAAAGAGTGTTGGCCAGGTCCTGGTAGCTTCAATGCATCCAAAACTCGTATCGGAAACATCAAAACGGTCCTTCTCGATCCGAAAAATGGATTTTTGAAAGAGGTTTCCGAATCTGAACCTGAATTAGTATGTATTACTGTGCAATCGTAATATGATTATCTCTAATAAGTACTTTAGAATCCGCCATTAGCATTGGAGAATTATGCACCTAAGTCCTCAAGTCATATACCCGTCGCTTCAGCGGTATGTGTCTTCATTCCTTCGTTATGTATTCTATATTTTTACCTGTTCTTTAGAGCCAAATGAAAGATATTATAAGCTCAGAGTTCTCCAACGACGCACAGAGTCAAGGTTCTCATGTGAGTACTCAATATTGTACTCTGAGGTGATTAATCGCATTGCTGTTCACAGGAGTCAAGCCCGGCACCTGTTCCTGTTCGAGTTCTTCTCAATGATTGCCGCTTTGACCCTGTACGAAAGATCATAGTGAACATTCAGGTGCCTGTAGATGGCATACAGTACGATGAGGATTGCAAACCGTGGGTCTCAGCACAGAAACTAGTCGCTGAGGTCCAGAATAGTATTTCTCCAATACAAGGTAGACGACCTGAGTGCTGATGCTTGTACTTCTGCGTACTCACTGCTTTCTTTCAAAGGTTTTGTGCGACTATCGTCCCCCTTTCCATTCGATGAATCATACATGGAATACTTTGCAAAATTCACAGAAGGAAAGCTTGAAAACAGCGATTTTAGACCAACACACCTTATGCTCTCCGATTTAAATGCTGTTCACGTACACGTTGAACATGTACGTCAGCAGATGCTCTCTATTCGCTTCAACTTCTCACAACGTTGCGATCAGGCAGAGGATAACTTTATTCAAGAAAATATTGCCAGTGTCTCAACTGCTTCTGGCTCTCTTTCTACGCAAGATAAAGTTATCTTTTGGTTGAAGAATGCGGCAAAAACAAGGGAGAGTTATGATCTCTTTGTAACTCACATAATCGCGTCCTTCAGAACCCAGACATTGTTAAAATTTGGAAGTTTGCAGCCGCCTTTCATAGGGTCTACTACCGGTCAAAATGTCCTATCTCTGTACGTGTTCTAATAAAATGGCCGAACACTTACTCACAATGTATCTCACATATCAGGGAACTCGGGTTTTCTCAGCGCTATTCGAGCTGCCCTCGATGTAGGGGGGAAACTTGGTTATCTGATGCATTGGACGGTGATCGATTAGTTGGAATATACGGTCCTGGAGGTCCACATGCTGCAGATCAAGTTAAAGAGGAATTATTGCAATGTCAGGAGACTGCGCAGGGACGGACTGCACTTCTCAAATTTTTGCGTGATTGGGAAGAGAGTAATCCTTGTATTGTATAGTATACATTGTACGCTTAATATGAATGTTACGATAGGACATTCGATGTTCATTTCAATAAAGGGTTTTAGATAATAAGATTATTAGCAGCTCTGGAGACATAAAACAAAGTACATAGATAGTGGAGACGGATAGCTATCTAAGCTCACAAACACATATTAGTCACTAATTTCAATTACTTCGGGATTGATAGTCTCTACTGTTGCTCGCTTTCTCTTTCGCAATGCGTGGCTTGTGGCTTGTGGATTATAGGACTCAATGTGCTGGCCACTGCTGATCAAAGCTTGGGCGTTGGATGGCTTGGTACTATGAGGCAAAATGGAAGTGGTGGGGAGATATGAAGAAGATAACCAGATCTTCAAAGTAAGATATTGGTTTTCTATCTTCTGGATATTACCCATGTTTAGAGAGAGGAGTAAGGAGGCTGTATTGATGCTGATACGAGCCCAGTGTTCGCTTCCGACGTGCCCGGCGCTTAAATTGAATCTTCTGAGCATCGACACAGAAGACTTCATTAGAGAATGTCTTCATCTCTGAATTATAAGTCGATGCAGTCTATATGAAAAATGATATGAGTAAATATGAAACAATTTATATAGAGTGTCTCTTACCGAAACCAAAAGTCGAAGAAACACACCTTCCCAAAGAGTGTTTATCAGATTCTGGGAGAGAACATCTAATGTTCGCCATCCCAGACTCTGAACACAAAACTGGCCAATTTTTTCTATAGAAGGCTCCCGAGAAAACCATACACCGTCTCCAGGAAGAGAATCAATGGATGAGATAATCGGCTTTCTATACAGATTGACAATGTCAAGCTGAAGAAAGTCAGAGCAAATCTGCAAGGCAAGACGAGGCTTCTTGGAGGAAAGAAACCCATGAGAGTTCGAACGTAGCTCTTCAATCACTTCACAGATCCATCTACTCAAAAATTCTTCTAAATCAATGTCGTTGAGTGTCTCAAAGGCGCTAAACAAACTGTCCCCAAATCCGCATTTAGCAAGACCCAAAGAGGTTGCCCCACCACAATCTCTGACTCCCTTCGAATAATCCCCTCCAGACATGAGTGCAATCAAGAGAAATCCACCTCGGGACAGTGAAACATCTGGGTTGTTCTTGATAATATTGCTTCGGTAACTGGTGTACCTGCCATCTGACTTTGGAATACTGTATATAGCTGCCATTTAGTTTACAGATTATGAACAAGAGATGCTACACACCTTCTAAGAACGTGACATGCACCAAAAACAAAAGAATCACTGTCGCTTGTGATGATAGCATCAATTTTTCCAATCTGATTGAGTAGTGCGAGTTCGGCCTCCGCTTCACCGGGAGCCTGTACAGTAGAGTATGTGTTAGAGAGAAATAAAACATGAAGAGAAACATACCTGATGAAAGAAGAATCCAAAGCTTTCAATCAGTGATTGACATGGTTCTGTCCACCATGGAACTTTTGGATTGATTGATTTTCCTCGCTTGAATTTAGGACGGTCTTGGCCATCAAAAACAAAAACTGGTATGATGGGGCTCTTGAGAAACTTGCATAACTTGTAGAAAAATGTGCGTAGAGGTCCCCCTTCACAGTGCTCATAGAGCCCAGCTGAGCATACAGCAGCCATACACTCGTCCATGATTACACTTGAGACAAGCCTTTAGTAATTATTACAAGACAATTAATGTGAGTAACATACCTAATGTCAACACCAACTACAAGGATACGGTCCCCTCGTTTGGTAAAGGAATATCCATGAATGTCTGATAGCTGAGAGAGCTCGCATTCTGTGCTCGCTGGCTTGATTAACTGAGACAAGGATTTTGTGTGCGTCAGATTGAAGCAACAGTGCATGTGAATTTGAGATGGGCGCTTACATCCCAGAGTCCATTAATGCCCATCGTTAGTCTTTGACTTTAGTGGAATGATGTTAGAGGATGAATAGATTCAGCAAAGTAGAGATATTAATGGTCAAATGGTGAAAGGAACAAAATTGTCTTACTATGGCTCAGTGGCTCGATCATCCAGGCCCATACATGGATGTGCAAACTTTGGCAGTTTCCATTTGCGCTTCAAACGAAGCATCAAGTTCCATCGATGTGATACTTGGGCTTTATATCTAGTGCAGTTTCCATAGTAATGCAAATTCTCAAAAATTAAAATTAACTAGAAACAGCAGCAAAGTTTAAAATCTAACAGAAGTTCGAAGCCTCAGAAACAATAGCAGTAATGGCCTCCTCTGAACCTTTACCTGTCTTTGTGTTTTGCAGATGGGTAATGAAAGCGCGAGGATTATTTAAATATTTTGGTGTGGATGAAGGAATTGGGTACCGTTCATTTAAGAACCGAAGAGCAAGATCAACTGTCCAGTTTGGCTTCTGAGACAGTTTTGTGATAAGTGTGGTGATGATTTTTAGCGGCGAAGTGGCTTCTGTCTTCTGACCCTGATTGTTTCTACGCCATCGTGCGCCCCATCTCTCAGTAAGCTGGCGTACAGATAAATTTCCATGCAAGCCCTCGGTGTATTCGTTCCATATGTCCACAAGTGTCCGCACATTGAGGTCGTGATTTGTAAAAGGGAAGCCATTCATCTGAGACCGAGTTTGTTTTTGACTTGATCCATTCAAACTGATGGCATGAAATCTGTTCGCTTCCAAACTTGATGATGAGCTCATGAATTGCACCTATTTGGAGATTTTGGTCCCGAATCTCCTCTGAAAGAACAAAATTGGACCGTAAATGAAGTAGGTCTGTGGGCCAGTTTGGATCGTGCGAACTTGTACCCATGTCTTCTGTATCATAAGCTGGGAGGAAGATAGGTGAAGAATGACCACCAATCTCAGCATGATCTCCAGAAGATCTGACCAGCATAGCTATAGCTGGGCAAGGTAAGACCTCAGATGTACTTGGACATGGGCTTCCTGATTTGGATAATGAGTCTAAAAAATGCGTCAGGCCAATTGAGAATAGAATAAAGAGAACGGCCCAACTGACCACGAAGAATCAAGGAACCTGTATGCTTCCTCCGGCCACACCCATTTTGATTTATGATCAGACCCTCCATAAATTCTAAACGTCCCATTAGCATGTCACGCTCCTGCCTTTGCTTGAGCTCAAGTCCCTCCAGAACACCTCGCATAGAGAGAGCGACGGTCTCAGGAAGTCTCTCAAGCCTACGTCGAGCCTCAAATTCTGCATTGGAAAGTATATCCGTTGTAGAAGAAGCAAACTGGCGAAAATCTGGTGCTGAAAACGGAGCATACGACCAGACCGAGCAGGACGGATACTTGATGAACAGTACAGCGGCGTCTTGAAGTAAAATCATTCGCATATAGATCAAAAGTTCCAGGAAATCTCGCAGAGAGTTGTCTCGGGCTTTTTCTCCATACTTCTCAAGCCTTTCATGGTATGCATCCTGTTCTGATTCAACCCACGGAAATAGGCTAGAAATAAGATATGGAGGTGGTTCTTGGGATGAAATTATTAGTTCAATGGACAACAAATATCAAGCAAAAACTTACTTATGTGATCACGAGGAAGCACATATTCTCGCTGATTTTGTGCATTGAACATAGCAGATGCTAGCATTGCAGATACCGGAAGTGTTCTGTCGTATATCTCGGAGTATGCATCTCCTGTTTTCCAATTCCCCAAAGCCTTAACATCCAGCTTTAGGGCACCATAGCTACTCGCCTTATCAGCTGTGTAAAAGCGAGCAGCATGAGTAACTGCTGAAACAGATACATCATTCCTGTTGTGCATATTATTTACACGTTCACGATGATCTTTAATAGTAATCCAACTTCAGATGTGTGCCTTGCTCTGATGTGAAGATATTACTCACTCTCATATGTCATAGGAGTTGAGCCCCCATCTGTCTTTCCAGGAAAAAGATGCACGCCATACCAATCCCTCCGGCCAAATTCTGAGTGTTCTGTGTCAGAGAAGTCTGGTGTAAAGTTTAATGGAGCTTTCCGAAG
This sequence comes from Psilocybe azurescens, assembly GCA_023853785.1. Taxonomy (NCBI): domain Eukaryota; kingdom Fungi; phylum Basidiomycota; class Agaricomycetes; order Agaricales; family Agrocybaceae; genus Psilocybe; species Psilocybe azurescens. The sequence goes on from JAJIRX010000925.1 coordinate 44,405, forward strand.
AATATGAAAGTAACTAAAGAAAAAAGAGCAAGTGCACCAACACCGCACAGCTCAGGATGACGATGGCGAAACATGCCATGTTGGTCAATTCTCCCCACTGAGTTTGTTTTTGCTTGATCAGCGAGAATAATGATAGCCTACAAACAATCAGTTAATATTTATTAGCCAGAGCCATGAAACTTACCGGTATTTCGACGTTTGGGCCCATATTTGGCATAGGCATGTTTCGTGTAAATAAATCTGACCATAAGATACGGCGGGTGCTATCTCCTCGAAATGCAGCATTGGTTGAAAGAAGAAGCATTAGACGATCTCGTATTCCAAGATGGGTCTGTGTTTTTGCTGGTCCAAAAGCCTGAAGGTTCCAATTAGACATGCGTATGAGCTCCTCTGTCTTGTATGTATCTAGAAAGACTCAATAAATGCAATGTAACTTGAGTTATTTGAAAAAAATATACCGGCTAGTGTGCCCTTTGATTTTGCTGTATGTGCATCAGCTATACGCTGTGGCTCTCTGGCCGATGCAGCTTCCTCAAATTTCTTTACCCAGTCTTGGTCTCGAAGAGATATACGTGTGTCAGGGCAGTTTTGGTAGAGTGGCTCGTGTTGGTGCTCCTTCATGTATCGCTGGAGCGCACTGATAGTCTGCTTAATGCTATCTTTACCAAGTGAGGTACCAGACTTCTCGTTTCCCGACTAGTCCGGCTGTATGACAAGGTCAGTATTAATTTGTAGAAACAATACAAATATGAATGCACTTTGTTGCGGGTAAACTCGTACTGTAAAAAATAGCCACTTTCTCGCCAGTGATTGGGTGTGGATCAATGCGTTGATAGCCTGGGTTATCTCTTGCGAGCTCGTCCTGGTCCGCTTCCCAGAACTTTAAGTAGGATTTGACATGGCGAGGATAGGCACTCTCAGTTCCCTTTCCTCTATCCATATCAGCCTGCAATGCCAGGCGGTTGAGATGAGCACGAGCTTTGATTGGGGAAAGACTGGGAGGTAAAATTGAAGTCTTGGATGTGTTTTTGCTGCTGGAGGTGGCTTGGGGGCTGGAGACTCTTCAAGCAATGTGAGCTCGCCCGGAAAATCAACATCACGAACTTCAGGCTCATCAACACTGGCAAGAAGAATCGTTGAATTGTCAACCCGTGTCCGTTTCCTCTTTGGAGGATGGTCCTTCTTCACTGTGGAGTTCAGCCTACGACGTGTAGGGCCGGACATCTGAAGAGGCTCAATGTATTCTGATGTTTCTGATTCACTAAAATCAGAGTTGGACATATTGGAAAGGTGAGTTGGGACGAAGGAAGAAAGATAGTATAGTACTCACCAGGTTCTTATAATGTCCTCGGCTAGCTAGAACAATGGTTGAGAGTAGTTGAGCCACTGATGGAAGCCAATGTGGTCAATACTTTGCCAAGAGGGCGTCCCAGTGGAATTTCAAGTGTGATTCAAGTGAGACATCTTCGTCATCACCTTTCTCAAAGTCAAGGAGTACATTTGGAGGGCCAGATATGTTGTATATATGTAAAATAGTAGTATTGACACATTAAAATGAGTACAGAAAAAGTTAAGTGAACGAGAGAGAGGAATGGAGTGAGATTAGATGGCCAAGCATCTAAGCGAGATGCCAAGGCACGGATATAAATCCACGTTCGGGGATTGAATTTTTGAACAATGGTGTTCGGGGATTGAATCGCGGACTTCACTCGGGAATGAGATATTCAGGTGGAAAGGTGCCCCACCCTCGATCGGGGGTAACCTGGGGGGTAACCAGAGCCATTGGTTACCCCATGATATACTCTATATATCGCATGCCCAAATGATGACGATGCTAAAGAGTCAACAGATCAAAAGCATAATGGCGTAAACATTCACTAGAACGCATATAAAAGCGAGGTATGTTTCGTGCATATTCCTCACTCGAACACATTCACACAGTTCAGTAAATCAGCTACTCAAAGATGCAATTCAAAGTCCTCGCAACGCTCGCACTCGGTGCTACCCTTGCTGCTGCCACAGGATCCCCTGCCAGCCAGTGCAACACTGGAGACCTTCAGTGCTGCAACAGCACCGGAACCGCCAATGAGGCGTCGATTTCCAAGCTCCTCGGTCTTTTGGGCATCGTTGTCCAGGACGTGACCGCCCTCGTCGGTGTCAACTGCACCCCCATTACTGTCATCGGTGCTGGAAGCAACTCTTGGTAAGAGGGACCCGATCATTAGCTTTCTATACACTGTCTAATTTCTCTTCTTTTTAACAGCACTGCTCAACCGGTCTGCTGCACCAACAACTCCTTCAGTAAGTACCTTCCTAGTATATGCTGTGCATGATAGCATATTCACCGTCTTTTTTCTCAGATGGCGCTGTCGCTCTTGGTTGCACCCCGGTCAATCTCTAATCATTTCCAGTCACGATAGCCAATACGAAGGATGAGAAGGAACTATTACTGAAGATTCCAAGCTCCCGGTCGAAGTCGTTTATGTACCTGCTTTTACCGGCTTCGCTATGATTGTTTCCCTTGCAACAGAGAGTTGATTGATGCTTTTAGCTTTCTTATTTGAGACTGTAAGCTGCAATGACATGTGACGATCCAGACGCCTCTCCTTCACCCATACACTGCAAAGCGTTCTGTAATGAGTTGGCAACTACGTTGAAGCGAAAGATAGAGTTTCACCATTCATATCGGTAGCGAACACGTATGTGTTAAGTACATGTTTGGGCTCATGGGGAAGGAGATAGCAAGTTGGATGAAAGGGTGGCGACCACCAGTTGACACCTGGCTCAAGTCACATTTGACGTTTGACGATTAAACGCCCGTCAAATGTGATCGACACAGACCAGGAGAACAGATGACGACTATGTACGAAAGCTTGACGTAATGCCTCGTAATGCGATTGTGGGTTGGCCACGGCCACTGCTATGTCATCAACTGACTCGGATCGTGTTCTTACCAATCGTGCTTGTCAGGTAGAGACAGGCACTGTTTATCTCCTTTTCTAGGAATATCTCGCGCTATAAAAATTTGTTGTTCCGATTCTAACTCAGCTTTTTCACGGTTGTGCGAACCCCCTTGAGCTGAACTTGATGCATATGCATGTCTGTCCCTCACGTATACTACATAGACGTTTCCGACACTCGACCTCCAACGTTAAGGTTGAATAAGCAAAGCATGCAGGCAAGGCTGTGCCAGGTCAATCCGTGAAGTCCAATCTCATGAGTCTATTTTTAATACTCTGCCCCTGAAATTCAACATAGCTAAGCCAAGACTTGTGACGCTTAGAAATCGCGATATGACCGATCCAGTGATTTGCAAGCGCTTTAAAATTAAGGTTACTTACCATTCAACGCTCCTGCTCACTGACTCACTCATCGGGGCCATCGTACATAGCGTAGTATCTAACTATGTTTATGAGCTATGTTTCAAAGAAAATGAGGCCAACTGCCATGGTATATAAGCATACTTACGCAGGGGATCCCACTTTCAATCTTCAAACTTCTCCCATCCGCTTATCCACCTCGCCCATCTCCAATAATGCTGGACACCTTCCGAGATTCGACTGTGGGTCTATTCATCAATGCCATCTCCGGAGGCCACTTCCTCCCTTTCCCGGATCAGCGACCTGGATGGCAGCTACCAGTTAACCTCCAACTCTCAAAGACAATCTTCATCATCTTCCGATACGATTGTTATGGAGAAGAGAGAATCTGCAGTCGCCGAATCCCAGTCAGAAGATATTCTGAAGGAGGCGCCCGACTCGACGCGCACATCCACTGATGGTTTGCAATTTTCCGGGTCTGATCGCAAGTCGCTATCGTTTGTGGAAAAGGGCGGAGCCTCTGTGAGAGTCGACATGTTACGAGAAGATACCATTCAAGAGCCGGTATCCGAGACGATAGTGGATTGGTACGATGAAACTGACCAGGATAATCCACAGTAAGTCGACCAAAAACATTTAAATGCCATTATCTTGGTGTTGACGCAATCTATTTTTAGGAATTGGAGTTTAAACAAACGAATATTCGTTCTTGGACTAGTTTCTCTCCTTACGTTCAGTGTTTACATAGGTTCTGCTATCTAGTGAGAGATATCTGGTTCAGCGTACAACGCTTATTCTAATTGCACTTCTTCAGTACGCCATCAATACCCGGAATCATAGAGCATTTCAACGTCTCGAAGACTACGGCCACACTCGGTCTATCACTCTATGTCATTGGATATGGAGTGGGTCCTTTAATATTCAGCCCCTTATCGGAGGTGCCTTCCATAGGCCGAACTCCCGTGTATATGGCGACCTTGTTGATCTTCGTGCTGCTCCAACTTCCTACAATATACGCACCAAATATCCAGACTTTACTTGCCATGCGATTTTTTGCCGGGTTCTTCGGTTCGCCTGCTCTTGCAACTGGAGGTGCCTCTATTCAGGATATGTAAGTTGCTTTATAATAATATATTATCACAGGAAACTCACGTTTCGTAGGTTCCCGATTGTTAAGCTACCGTACGCGCTTATAGCTTGGAGTGTAGCTGCTCTATGCGGACGTATGTCAATTGCCTTCAACTCCTCGAAATGAGTACTTACCTCACATTACAGCCGTCCTGGGTCCTACAATTGGTGGTTTTGCGGCCCAGAACAAGAACTGGAAATGGCCTATCTATGAGCTCTCCTGGATAGGCGCCGCAGCTTTCGTCATTCTCATGTTCTGGCTCCCAGAAACGAACGCCGAGACCATTCTTCTCAAGCGTGCCCGTCGACTACGAGCGTTAACCGGAAATCCCAACTTATACAGTGAAAGCGAGATCAAGCAGTCGCAGATGAAGAGCTCTGACGTGTTATTCGAGGCACTTCTCCGTCCGTTCCAGCTCATGATCGAACCCGCCGTGCTATATGCCAACATTTATCTCGGATTGGCCTACGCCATCTTTTATTGTACGTCCTAAGTTACACCCGAACTGCACATGACTAACCTCTCCTATTTGATAGTATGGTTTGAAGCTTTCCCGCTGGTGTACAATGACATCTATCACTTCAACCTCGGCTTGTCCGGTCTTCCATTCATGGGACTGCTAGTAACCTGTTTCTTCGCGAGTTCGGCATACGTGTGCTGGAACTACTATCGCGTTGAGCCCGAGTTCAAAAGGACGGGATATATCGTTCCGGAGTCGCGTCTTGCAGTGGCCCTCGTTGCTTCTGGTTTCATCCCAGCCTCTCTCCTCATATTTGGTGAGTTAAAGATCTACGAAACGAGCACAATTACTTTTGAGTAGAGCGCTCATGCAGTATTTCAACAGGATGGTCTTCGCGCGAGAATGTGCATTGGATCGTACCAACCATTGGGGCCGCTTTATACCTGCCTGGGTATGTCGATTTCCCTGCACCTTGCATTAGAGGTGTTCTAATATTTTATATGCAGGCTATTCTTGCTCTTTCAAAGCATTCTCGTCTATCTTCCTTCCTCATACCCAAGATACGCAGCGTCTATTCTTGCAGGAAATGATCTTTTCAGATCTACCGTAGCTGGCTGTTTCCCGTATGTCTTCATTTCGCGGCGCTTCTCTCTTCAAATTGACTTATCGCAAACCACAGACTCTTCGGGACACCTCTCTACAAAAGGCTTACCATCGGTGGCGGGTGCACCCTTCTGGCTGGCCTTTCGATAGCATTGATTCCCGGACTCTTTATTCTGTACAAGTACGGTGGTCGACTTCGAGCTAGATCGAAATACACGGCAGAGCTATAACATTAGAGCGTGGATAATTTAGAGCACTCACGAACGACGATAAACATACCCATTTTAGAATATACAGCAACCATTTTGTAGCAATAGCAATCCCTTAGTAGAATGTAGAACGCACACGCGCCCCATCGAATACCTCTCTTAATCTTATACCAGTCTACAACCTTTAAACTGATTGAGCGATAATTTCCAGTCCTTTTATCACGCTTAAAAGCCTCAAGGCAAAAAAACAGAGGATTGCATTATAATAGTCTGAGATAGTGAGGGCACTAATATGCAAGAAAGGATCATTTTTGGGGATTCGGCAACGAGGCTACCTTTGCCGCTTCTTCTAGTTCGGAAAAAGTCCCAGTCTTCATACACATGTTCCTAAACATTCCATCCTCCTTGTTAACGAGGTTCCATGGGGTATCAAATTCTACAACCTAAAGAATTTGTGCGCGTTAGCCTGACTGGAAGCTCGTCCGGCCAGATTGATGACCCTTTGCCTTCCCCTTATCCAAAATTATGAGTCTGTCGTAATCGATGATTGTCCAAAGGCGATGGGCGACTAAGCATAGCGAGGAGAGTTATTACCAAGACTTCGACAAGAAAAACGGACGTCATACCCGTGAGGAGAAGAGAGCCCTTAAACTCCTCTCTTATTGAGGCAGAGTCTATACTGCTCGTTGCTTCGTCGAAAATGATGATTGGATTTCTACGAATGAGAGCCCTAGCCATTGCGATTAGCTGTCCCTGGCCCTGGGAGAAGTTCGTTCCTCCAGCAGAGACTTGAGAGTCAGGGGAAATGCTTGGCTTGGTATCCACGTTGGTCGTTATCGTCGAGATGGGGTCACTGTGCATAGATGAAGCCCTTGAAGGATTGCGAGACAATATTGTGCTTTGATTGTGTGCCGCTTCGCCTCGTCCGTCTGAAGTCATACGCACACGACGGAGAGCCTCAATGCATCCCTCATCCGTATGATCACCCTAATATCGTTGAGATGAGATATGAGACAAAATCAAAAGGCAACTAGCTTGTACCGAAGGGGTCAAGATTATCTCGCAGTGTTCCGGAGAATAAGATCGCGTCCTGTTATGAGTCAAATATCATCACGTAATGAGTAAGGAAGATTCATTTGCTTGAGAGATGAAAGTCCTGAAGTACAGTCAAGTCATGTTGCATAACGATTGAATTGGAAGCTCACCATTTTGGAACGTAGGTCATAGACGCCTATCGTTGAGATATCAATTCCATCCACTATAATTCCAGTGCCATTTGTAGGATCGACCTTCGCATACCGGTTTGAGAATCTGGATATATTGAATATGTTCAGCGACTCACAAATAGGTTCATGATGCTTGTCGCTAGAGTTGATTTTCCACTACCTACATTTGGTCTACATCGTATGTTTAATAGATATGGGACGAAAGATGCCCACGTACCTATTTGCCCAAGCAGGCCAACATGTTCCCTTGCCTTCAGTGAAACTGAAACATCACTGATGACGGATGGAAGCTCACAGTAAGTCGACCTTTCCCTTGGTGTTGACGCAATCTATTTTTAGGAACTGGAGTTTAAACAAATGAATATTCGTTCTTGGACTGGTTTCTCTCCTTATGTTCAGTGTCTACATAGGTTCTGTCATATAGTGAGATACCCGGTTCAACACTATGTTGAAATAAGCGTTGTATAATGCGGCGCTTATATTCTAATTACTCTTCTTCAGTACATCACTGGCAATACCCGGAATCATTGAGCAATTCAACATCTCGAAGACTACGGCTACACTGATGAACGTTAAGCAAACAGCAGAAGCAAGGACGAATCATGATTAGATACAAGTCCTCTATTTCGGGGTGTAAGAATTTCCCAAAACGGATTCTTCCTGGATCGGTCCATATAGTAACATAGACTCATCCCCGCCCAGTCCCTGCCCGCGCCGGACAACGGATGATTGGCACATGATATGAAAAATTGTCTTTTAACACAAACCAGTGAGCTGATCTCTTCACGTTGCATCCCATTCTTACTCTCCTTCCAAAGTCAACATCCAATGTGAGCCTTCTCTACTGCAGATGCACTGATAACTTATGTCCAGTACATTTAGGAGCTCTGAAGTACAGCTACCACAAGTTCAGGAGCAGCCTTTATGGAAGCGTGGGGGTCCTGTTCCTGAGAGGGTGTTCAGATTCACCTTCAATTACAAACCAAACTTGCTTGGGCAAAAGCACAACCTTGGGCTGAAGAACCAAATTATAAAATTTGAGATTTTTATAATTTGGTTCTTCAGGCCCAATTGTGCTTTTGCCCAAGCAAGTTTGGTTTTGTAATTGAAGGTGAATCTGAACACCCTCTCAGGAACAGGACCCCCACGCCCATAAAGGCTGCCCTGAACTTGTGGTAGCTGTACTTCAGAGCTCCTAAATGTACTGACATAAGTTATCAGTTCATCTGCAGTAGAGAAGGCTCACATTGGATGCTGACTTTGGAAGGAGAGTAAGAATGGGATGCATCATGACATGAGATTGCAAAGTCAAAGGATGAGGGGCATAGCAAGGCATATCAGACAGTAGTAAGGGAAGAGAGACAGCCACAATGGTACCTCCAAACCTCCTGAGCATTACCCACACCTTCCCCATCATGTTGTTATGAGTAGATTAATACATTTTGTCAATATTTGAAACTTGTAAATCTGTTTAATTGGCCTTGGGTATGGACATATAGACCATACTATCTTATCAACTCAGCTTCTTAGGACTACAATTTAATTATCAGGCACAAAATTGGGCCAAAACAGACTCACCGACCTTACTTATGAATTTCTTTGCAAAAATGAGGTTGAACCAGCAAAGGAAGACAGGGCGGGCATTCAAACGGTATAAAGAACATGAAATGTTGTATGACGCAAATGATGTCGTACTTTCCTTTGAGGCTTACTCGGGCCCATTGATCTTGTCGCTACACACACGCGCTTAATCTGGTAGTGTCATATGTATCCTATGTGCTTATCACCACCAGGATATGAATAAATGCTCTGTAAAATTCTGCCAAAATTATCGCAAACTGCCTTGAGCATCGAATACTGGTACTTGTGTAACGCTACTAGTTGTTGTCTGGGCGAATCGAAGGGTGACATTGTGCGCGAGGGAGCCCTCTGGTTCATCGCTGAGCTTATCTTTCGTGGCCCTCCATATGGTGGCGAAGAGGACGCCAATTATCTGAACATTGGCATTAGATATCTGCATGATGAAGTAGTGGCTGCTGTCGGAGTCCTTGAAGAAGAGGACGATTACGATTATGTCGAATACACAGGGAAACACGAAATTGGTAGTGGCGATCCAGAACAGAGTGCCGAGTGCCCTTTGATAGGTGTCTGAAACTGAGTCAATAAGGGGAAGACTAGGAGGAAAAAATAGACAGTATGCACTTTTCGACTTGTTTCGCGAGAGCTTCTGAGATGATAAACTTGCTTTATTGAGTTTCCAAAGAAACAACGAAGAGCAAAGTCTGTTAACAATCAACATGTCAGGCTCGAGAATCTGTTCGATAACTCAAAGAGGCCCCCTACGCATTGTCTGCCAGCTGAAGAGACCATTCTATGATCTCTCCTGGTAAGCTTTTTACCAATGGTATGTATTGCTGATTATCAGTCAACTTTTTACTCCCCTCGGCGAATTGGGAAAAGAGGATAAAGAAATTAATGAATCGTGCGATTTTGAAGAGGATAAGTGGTGTGATTATGCTGATCCAGACTTTTTCGGGAGTGACACGCCTAGGAAATACAACTAATACTCTGAAGAATAAGATGCAGTCAACATAAATGCCGACCGAGGCAGAAATAAATGTGTAGGCGAGTACTTCAGACCGGTTGAGTAGGCTGAAAGGGTTTAATATCGCCGTCATCTGTCAATCAACGTGAGCTCTTGGTCCAGCCGATAAATTTGTTCAGACAGCGCCCTTACTTGGATCGAGAGATACAATGTGCTCATCGCAATGCTTAAACAGACTCCAATGGCGTTGCTGATAAAGATGCCTGATCTTCGTAAAGATTGAGAGGATGTGTAGAAGAGGACCGCCATCAGCGGTACGGAGACACCAGCCAGACGGCGCAGACTATGAGGACGTAAAGTTGAGACCTAATTCCATTGATGTACGCTTCAAGGATACCCAGAGCAGCTTGCTGAGCCTGAGGAGTCATGCCAGCTGAGCTCGCAATGCTCATCGTAGTGGGTGGCGTGATGGTGAGATGGGCATAGAGACCTGGTCACCTCGAAAGAGAATGACTCTTAATAACCGAAAAGCAGGAGTCCAGGTCATAAAAATAGCGCGCTTTCCATTATCTGTGATGCCATGCCTGTCAAACGGGTCTTAATATCGTCCTATGGGTCGACCCAAGCATTTATAGCCTTGTTGGTATGTCCATGATAATCTATAATAACCACATTGGCAATTTCTTCCCTTCGAGGCGGAAAACGGTTGATATGTATGTGTATCCAATGCGTACCTGTGTCTGATTAATGAAAGCTAAGGCTCAGGAAGCAGTCTAAGCGGCATGCAGAGGATACGCTCTTCCAGCGTGGATGTAATTCAAGCGAGATGCCCGGTAGAAGCGGCGTCGTCTATCTGTCACCATTCAGATAGAGAGGGCCGATGATAAGAATCAGAGCGGAACCGCTGCATTTTGGACCGACCAGTACGGCTCTCAGCTATATTCAGACCACTCACACTGGGGTCGATGAAATCAGAGCAAGGCATGGCAGCAAGCCCCATCTCGCGTTCTGACAGAAACACAATTGCAACTGCATGTCAAGCCCATAAATTAGGATGAGGAGTCGACTGAGCTTGACCATGTTTCTACTGGTGTTGAGAATATCACTTCTTTCACCCTAGTACCCAAAAGACGGTCACGAGTATTAGTTATGGACATGTGGGATGTCATTTATCGAATCGTGCTTTCGCCGCGGTCCTAGAAGAAATACACAGTAATAGGAGAAATAGTAAATGAAATACGTAGAGGTTATTGAATGTACAATAAGAGGCCGGTTCGTCCATGTGGTAGTAGCTACGTGGTGCGTAATCTAGTGTGAAGAGACGTTCTTGTGTGGAGAGTCATATCGACCGCTGGAATTCGTTGGACTCATGTCATAAGGCTCATCGGTATACGGTAGATCGAAAGGTGCCTTGTTCGATGCAGAGGAGTGACGACTACTTGAGGGGGGTCGAGCCAGAGCCAGATGACTGTATGCGATTTCCCTCTGAATTTAAAGGTTGCTGCTCTGACAGCGGAAGTGACTCTTTTCTATGCGTTGCCCTTCGCACAGTTTTAAAACCAACCTTGGCGAATTCCGCAACGTGAAGCGTGCAACGTCCGCCGTTAGCGATCTTGTGCCCCATTTTCTTGGCCAGTTTTGGGACGGTTTTGGTGAGACAGTGGAGGAAGTTGGTGGTGAGATTCTTTGTTTTGCCGACGAATCCGGATTTCTTGGATGTCGAAGCGCCGCCTTTTTCTGTCGCTTTCTCGCCGTCAGTTTTGGGTTTTGATGGCTGTGAGTTGGTAGCGGTGTGGCCATCAGTGACGGGCGCAGAGGTCGTGGAGGCCGTATTTGGGGAAGAAGCTTTTGGCGCGTCTGTAGAGGGGACGGTAGCGGCAGCAGTTGTTGTTGTTGAGGCTGTAACAGAGGCGGGCGAACTTGCTAAAACGACAGCATTGTTTGATGAACTTTGACCGCTACTGGTTGGAGAAGGAGCGCGACTAAAAACTCTGGATCGGCGTCTTCCAACTCGCCGATCTTGAAGGTAAAAAAAAGGCACCATCCGTTAGAAACACTGTCTCCATATAATAAAAGAAGAAGGGAGAATAAACTACATACCATCTGGACGTACGCAGTATACTGCGACCTAAGATGCCTCCATCGCTTAACGGCCTCCGGATCCGTCAGGCTGTCCAGCTGGAACGCGACAGGCAGGTCTTTCGTGGAGGGAGAAGGGTCCGTCTCGACCTTGATCCAGTCCCACCAGTTCGCGTAGTTGGAGAGGTACTCGCTGAATTTGACGAGGACGTCGAGTTCGGCCTTGTCGTACTTTGGGAAAGCGGACGTGCTGTGGCTTTGCGTGCCGGGCTGCTGCGAGGCTTTGAGCTGTTCTGTCAATTTTGACATCGTCTAGATAGTAAATGTTACGTCGTGAGTATGTACCACTGAGCGCAGTACAATGCTTTTTTTTGAGGCCGGCCGCTGCCAGAGCAAGTTAACGTTAACTCACCTCGATGATCTCAACGCGGACATTGCGGAACGCTTGAAATGCATTGTTAGCGTTCTCGCGCGCCTCGCGGGCGAGGTCCATCATGCCGACGAGGTACTGCTGCAGGTCGTCCTGGTCCTCGATCGGCAGCGCGCTCGCGAGGAAGAGGACTTCTTCGGTCACGGTGAAGCCGCTGTATGCGGCGGACACGCCCATTTGCACGGCGGAGACGTATTTGGCGGCTTTGGAGACGATTTCGCCGACCAGGGGGTTGGATCTGCGGGGTTTTTTTTTTTTGGGAGGTTAGAGGTTGGGAGCGTTATGGGAGTGAGAGCGAGAGAACGAACTGGGATGGGGCGAGCAGCGTCCATGGTCTGAGGAGCTCTAAAGTCTGCCGGGTCGTTTCGGCCAGACCTTGGAGGTCGTAGTTGTGCGGCGTCGAGAGGATGATGTTCGTTGTAGACATTTCGTTCTATAGGACAGTTGGTGTACTCGAGTAGACGAAAGACGGAGACGGCGGCAGCGTTGGAATGGCAGCGTAAAACGGGGGTTGATGTATCGTCTGAAGCGAGGCTCTGGAGGTGGGAATGCTGTAGCCACGTGGGAGGTACTGCAACTGTCAACATGTTGTGAGGTTCGTTCCACATTTGGCTGGGCTATGGAGCTGGAGGGTGAGAGGTGAGCGTCCTCGAGGTATGTGCGTAGATGATAGATGTGCCGGTGTAATTTCGGGCGACCGGGGTTGATAATCGATGATCATGGTTTGGACTTTGAAAGCAAGTAACCGTTGATTGCAAGATGATTTTAGACAGATTGAGGCATGATACAAACCCTCTTGAGATTAGAGTGCAGTTCTGCTCTTTATACCGCTCGATTTGCAGTTCAAGAGTCTCTGATTAAGAGATGATTCGATGACAGGCCACGAGGTAAATGCAGTGCATATGCGCACGCTGTCTGGCGAGCTGCATAGGTCAAACATAGCTCGCCAATCAGTCAGGTTTTTTTCTTTCTTTCGAAAGCATTGTTTTCATGATGATAAAACTTCACAAAAATTTGAGACTGATTAGTCGAACGGATTCAAGCATCAAGATTCGAAATCAGTCGGAATAGAAAGACGCTCAGGCCACAGTTCACCCAGTAGGTCCAGGGACACAAATCATATTGCAAGAGTTTTTGAGCATTAAAGCAAGTAGAATAGACCTCAAGAGTAGTTTATTTTCAGTGGTAGCCATGGAAAAGAAAGAAGCAAGGCGAAGGTAGAACTCGGGAGAGAGGTTGGAATTTGGAAAGCAACAGATTCGCCTCCAAAGTATTTGGCGTCGCTTGATCTTCACGTGCATGCCAAACACGCACACATTTAGGGCGACGCGTCTCGTCCTCGCTCGACAGGGATATCCCAATTACTCGGTAATCTCACTCTTCACTTCCGCTTTCCTCTCTCTCTCCTCTCTCTCCCTGTTCTCCGATTTGCTCTCCTCTTGATCCTCTTCTATTGAACTTCTTCTATTGAACCTCTTCTCTGGAATCCTCGCTCATCTCAAAACTCAATTGACCTTGGAACTTTGGAACTTCTGTCTGGAATAATGGCGCAGCCCACACCACCGAAGCTTGTGCTGGACGACTTCATCGCGGGAGCACTCGCGCACACGCCGGCGGAGCTGCACCCGTTCTTCGAGTCCTTCAAGGCGCTGTACACCCGCAAGTGAGTGAGCAAGCCCTTTGCTCTGCTTTCACGAGCGATATACTGTATACTGTATATTGCATGACTGCTGACTGATGATGGTTTTTGATCTGTGGGCGTGTAGGCTGTGGCATCAGTTGACATCGAAGCTGTTCGAGTTCTTCGACCACCCGCTGTCGCAGGGCTTCAGGGAGCGCGTGTTCGAGCTGTTCGTAAGGGACTTTGAGGGCAAGATCAACCAGCTGCGCCTCGCGGAGATGGGCGTCAAAGTCGCTCGGGCCATCGAACGTGAGCATTACAGTGCATTGCATCGATATTGCGTACGATGATGGCTGATGTCGATGTCTTCATCTATCTATGCTGCTGCATGTCCGCTTTATGTTTCTTTATGTTGTCTAGAGCCCAAAACGCTACGTTCCTGAGCTCGCTCCTCGCGCGCATCGACGGCGCCAAGGCGCCCGAGGCGCACGTCATCCTGCTCACGGCGATCGCGCAGGTGAAGCTGCTGTTCAACGACCAGCAGGCGGCGAAGAAGGACATCGACGCGGCGGGCGCGCTCATGGAGGCGCTGGACAGCGTCGAGAACGGCGTGAATGCGGCGTATTATAGGGTCGCGGCGGATTATTGGAAGGTGCGTCTTTATGTTCTGTTATGGGGTCCTTTGCGCTTTCGCTTTGGAGTTTGGAGTTTGGATTGGCTGATTGATTGATTGCGGATTGGATTCGGATTGTAGACGAAAAAAAGACTATGCGGCGTTTTACAAGAACTCGCTGCTTTACCTTGCCTGTGTGGATCTGGAGAAGGATATGTCGGCGGACGAACGGAGGGAGAGGGCGCATCATCTGAGCTTGGCGGCTTTGCTTGCGGATACGATTCATAATTTCGGAGAGTTGGTGCGTTTGTTTCTCTTGCTTTTTGCGTTTTATGCGCATACACACACAAGGGAAATTAGGTTACTGATGTTCTTTGTTTGGTTGGTTAGCTGCAGCACCCGATTTTGGATGCGCTGGAGGGCTCGAAACACGCGTGGCTCAGGAAATTGCTGTATACATTCAACGAGGGCAGCATCGGCAAGTACGAGGCGCTCGTCCCGCTTTTCAGCAGCGAGGTGAGGCTCATCATTAGCATTCATTCACTGTATTACGAATAATCATAATTCTTTCACCAAAAAGGCCGACCTGAAAGAGAACGAACGGTTCCTCCGACAGAAGATCTGCCTGATGGCGCTGATCGAGTCTGCGTTCAGGAGGCAGGGCAATAATCGGACGATGTCGTTCCAGACGATTGCGGAGGAGACGCATTTGGACATTGAGGCGGTGGAGTTTTTGGTCATGAAGGCGTTGAGGTGGGTTCTTTGTCTCTTTCCTATTCTCTGTCTTCGGTTCTTTACAATCGGGTTTTTTCTTCC
The DNA here is from genome assembly GCA_023853785.1 of Psilocybe azurescens. Lineage (NCBI taxonomy): Eukaryota > Fungi > Basidiomycota > Agaricomycetes > Agaricales > Agrocybaceae > Psilocybe > Psilocybe azurescens. Next base: position 59,456 of record JAJIRX010000925.1, read on the forward strand.
TTTTAGTTTGAAACTCATCAAAGGATCCATCGATGAAGTCGACCAGAAAGTGCTCGTCACCTGGGTGCAGCCGCGCGTGCTGTCGCGAGAGCAGATTGGGGGTCTTGCGAATAGGATTGGGGAGTGGGTCGATAGGCTGAATAATGTCGAGGGGCGGATTGCGCCGGAGGTGCTTGGGCAGGCGGCGTAGTTCGTAGATTGTAATTACAATTTTTTCCATATGTATTGCTTTATTCCTTTTGGCACGTTGCGATTCGATGGAGAAGACTGCTGCCCGTCCAGGGGTTAACGAGATCTGGGCTCGCCTGTGATATAAACTAGATTCTTCCGTTTCTCTGATTCAGAATGCCCATGTCCACGAGAACATGAGAATATTCGGTGAACAGGTGAAGACTCGCACTGGATGTCCATTCGGTTGCGAATGTGCTGATTCGGGATCGCACGACTCGTCGTTGTTTTCCTGAAATGCCTCCTTTGCCCGTACCACGCCCTTGCAAATAGCCGATAACCTCCGTCCTACGCATGTTTGTGGGAGCGCATGTCCCCTATTTTTGCAGCTGACAGAACAGAATAGGCAGTTAGAGGGACTTTTGGTTGTACTTTGTATTCTGTGATTCTGTGCTACCAGACATTGTAACAGAGCTAAGTTAAAGTTGTTGGGGGTACTCATGATCAAAGCTTGGACTGATGGAGATTACTGTTCTGTCGCGTGGTCGCCGAGTAAGGAAGGGAGTTCTCTCCTTCTCAGACGACTACCACTACAACGTGCCTACCCTCAAAATCAATCTCTCCCTCGGTCCTCTGTTGATTCCCAACACACAGCTGCGGCGCGAACGTGGACGCAGACACACACTCGGCTATTTCAAGCACAAGCACAAGCACAACAGTCAGTCTGAATCAGCAGCACTTGCCAGGGCCAGGAAGAACAGAAATAACACACATACGCACCGCCCGCACACGCAAGGAGGCAGGCCTGGCCTCAGCAACGAGGCGGCCCCTGCTTCAACTTGTTTGGGTCACTGGGGGTCTCGTTTTTTTCTTTTTTCCGCTTTCTGTTTCTTCATTCCTATCAGAAACATCCCCTTCTTCTTCCGTTTTCATTCCATTCATTCATACGCTTTTCATATCGGATCTTGGTCTTGTTCTTGGGCTCCATTCATTCACTGGACACCAGACCACCAGACCACACCAGACTAGAGCGAGCATAGCGCCGTTTGTCTTTTTCAGGGACACTATTCGTCATCCCGCCGTGCAGGCTCGTCAGTTTGTTTGAGCTATGGCGACGGGCTATAATCCACCAAATACGGCGGCGGCAGCGGTGAGACCGCAGTCGGGTGCGAGTGCGAGTGCGAATTCGGGGGCGGGTGCGGGTGCGGGTGCGAGTCCGGGGCTGCCGTCGTCGTCGACGTTCTCGTTCAAGGCGCCGTTCCCCGTGTCCCCTGCGTCCGCGGCCCATGCGACGGCGCTGAAGCACCGCCGGGTGTCGCTTGCCTCCCCCTTCGTCGCCCAGGATCGTGAAGCCGTGGAGTTTTAGGGACGAGATGGGATTGCAGCTACAGGCGTCGGAGGACGCTGCTGCTGCTGCGACGACGACTGCAGCAGCAGCAACAACAACAACGACTTCACCTTGACTTTGACAACAACGTCGTCGACCCTCCCCTTCGACAACAACAACAACAGAACCACCGACGACACCCCCAGTTGACACGCGCCCGGAGAAGAAGGGCAAGATGCGCAAAATCGACACCTCGCAGAACAGCGACGACTCCGCCACAGCCGCAGCCGCAGCCGCGCATGCGCACGGCCCGCTCTCAGCGGAGAAGAAGCCCCGCAAGAAGTGGTCGTCGGAGGAGACGCAGATGCTCGTCGACGGGTGCAATAAGGTGGGTCTCATATGATATGCCCTGTGTGGGGTTGTGGTTGTGTTCAATGCTAATGCTGATGTTATTGTATTGAATGTGAATGTAGCATGGCGTCGGCAACTGGAAGACTATCTTGCAGGACCCGGAGTTTACGTTCCTTGATCGCTCAGCGGTCGATCTCAAAGACAGGCACGCATTTATTTATTCCTAAAGCTAGCACTCTTCCCCTAACTAGTCCTACTCCCTACATCCTTCCTACATCCATCCAACTACTACACAGATTCCGCACCTACTTCCCGGACGCCTACAAAAAGCACTACCCGAACGCGCGCACGCACCTCTCCTCCAAGATCCGCTCGACCTTCGCCGACGGCACCTCGCTCTTCGAGAAGACGCGCTCCAAGCGGCGGCGCCCCTTCACCGAGGCCGAGGACCGCGCGCTGCGCGCCGGGTACGAGCGCCACGGCACGACGTGGGCGACGATCGTCAAGGACCCCGTGTTCCAGGAGCAGGGAAGAAGGAGCACGGACCTGCGCGACCGCTTCCGCAATGCGTTCCCGGGGCTGTATCAGGCGGCGGGGTATAAGCCGCGCGCGGCGGCGGTGGGCAAGGGCAAGGGGGGTGGGTGTGAAGGGTGCGGGTGCGGGTGGGGAGGGCGGCGTGCTGGGGGCAGACGACAGCGACGGCGGTGTCGATGCCGATGGTGATGATGCGCGCGGCGGACGACCAGCTCCCGGGCGCGATGTCGCTCTCCACAGCCGGGCCCGTGCGGAGCCGGCGGCGCGCGCACACGACGAGCCAGGGCCTCCTGCGCGGCGGGACGAAGAGCGTGCCGCAGAGCACCGCGTGCTCGGAGGACGAAAGCGAGAGCGCCAGTGCCAGCGCCGCCGAGGAGGAGGAGGAGGCGGCGGCGGTGGCGGGGGTGGGAGTCCGACGAGGAGGAGGAGGGTGAAGAGGGAGATGGTGTTCAAGATGCCGCGCGCGCCGGTGCCGGTGTTTGTGGACGGCAACCATGATTTTAGGGCGGGGTCGCGGAGGCCCGGGAAGGGCGCCGCGGGGTCGTCGGTTAGTGCGCCTGTGTTGGGGGTCGGCGTCGTCAGCGTCGACGACTGCACCTGCACCTGCGGCATCAGCACCGCTAGTAGCACGAGAGAACAATAACAGCAACTACTTCGACGACGACGACGAGATGGAGCTCGGCCTCGATTTCGAGCCCGAAATGGACATGGAGCTGGAGATGGAGCTCGCGCTCGTGTCCGCGCTCGACACCGCGGACCCGCTCAACATCCCAGACTTCCTCCCGAACCACACGCACGCGGACATGGAGACCGAGACGCACGCGCCGGGGCAGGGGCAGCACGCGCAGGCGCAGGCGCAGACGCCGCCGTGGTCGTCGTCCGGGCTCAACACGCCCACGCACTCGTCGACCGCCGCGTGGTCGACGGCGGCGGCGTCGCCGACGTCGAGCCACGTGTCGGACTTTTACATGGGTGGCGGCGGCGGCGGGGGCAACGGGGCGCGAGCAATAGCGCGTCCAGCGCGTCGTCGCCGTTCATCCACCGCCGGAACGATATCTCGACCCTGGGGAACAACATGGGCATGATCGGGAAGAGCGCGTGGGGCACGCACGACTGGTTCTCGCCGAACCCGCGGCTCGACACCAGCGGCGGCGGCAGCGGCGCCACCTCGTCGTCGGGGTACCTCGACGCGCACGGCGGCGGCGGCGGCTTCTCGCCCGCGTCGCCCTTCTCGTTCCACCCGCACCTGAACCACGGCGTGCTCGACCGGTACGACCTGTTCCCGCCGCCGTACATGCCCGAGGGCGCGAGCGGCGCGTCGGAGGCAGGGCACGCGCACGCGCACGGGGACGCGGCGCACACGGCGTTTTCGGACGAGTTTGGGTTTGGGTTTGGGTTTGGGTCGGGCGGCGGCGCGGGCGCGGAGGGGGCGGCGGGGGGAAGGGGTACCACTCGCAGATCGCGGGCGACCTCATCTCGGGCGGCGCGCGGATGAACTCGTTCGCGGCGTCGTTCCTCCCGCTGTCGTCGCTGTCCAGCGTCTATGGCGGCGGCCGTGGTGGTGGTGGTGGTGGTGGTAATGGCGGAGGTGGTGGCGGTGGAGGAGGCCCGAATGGCGAGATCCTGGGCTTGGGGTTGGAGGGCATCCCGGAGAACGAGGGTGTGCACCCGATGCAGCTGCATGGGCATGGGCATGCGGGGGCGATTGACGAGCTGGGGCTGACGGGCATCTCGTTGAATGATAGGGTGGATTCGAGCTCGGGCGCGTCGACTGCTTCGGGGAATGGGAACGATGCGATGGACGACGGGACGCGGGATGGAGGGGTGGAGGAGGCGATGGTAATGGCAATGATGACGATATGATGGTCATGGCCTTTGGAATTACGCACTCGCCGCAGAAAACGCACCATCAACATCAACAGCAGCATCAACAGCGACAGCAGCAGCAAGAGGAGGAGGAAGAAGGCTCCGCGGATCTGGACCTGGACCTGGACTTGGACTCATCGCTCAACTCGGACTCGTTCGGGCTGGACGACCTGGTGGACATGAACGAGCTGCATGCGACGCCGCCTGCGACACCTGTGCTGACGCAGCCGCGCCCGCTCCGGCGCGCGTCTGGACCGATGATGATGATGCATCACAGTTTCGACCACAGCCCGAGTTGGGGGTCGAGTATAGGTGGCGGTGGTGCGGGTCCTGGAGGAGGAGGCGGGGGCGGGGGCGGGGGCGGGCACCATGCGCGGTCTATCTCCGTCCCGCCGTCGGAGGCGCGGAATGAGGTGTTTCCGAGCGGCGGGATCCCGATGTCGATGGACGATGTGGGCCTGCATAGCATGCACGCGCATGGGCTGGACTGGCAGCAGCAGCAGGCGGCGACGCTGCATTCGTTCTTCAACCCGCATCTCTCGTCGCCTGTTAGTGGGAATGGGAATGGCAATGGCAATGGCAACGGCCATGCGCTGGAGCATGCGCTGGGTGGACATCGTAGTAGGCATAATAAGGCGTCGGAGCCGATGAGGTTGAGTAATAGCACGGGCTCGCTGCACCCGCCTATGTCGCCGATTCTGCGCCATCAGCCTCAGCAGAGTAACAGCGCTCAGCAGCAGCAGCAACAACAACAGCAGCAGCAGCAGCAGCATCAGCAGAGTTCTGGCTCGGTGTATCCCAGTAACCTCCTCCTCTCGCCAACGTCGCCCTCCACGCTCCCGCCGTCGTCGTCCGACCCTTCTTCCTCCTCTTCCTCCGACCCCCATGGCCATGGCCACGGCATCGGCATGGGCCACATGAACGAGCACAACGACATGAGCGAGCACACTCTGAACAGCGACCTCTGGCGGAACGTGTTCCCTCCTCCGGCGACTCGTATAACCTGTCCTTCCTGGACCTGCACACGTACTACGTGCATGGGCCCGGGCACCATGGACACGGGCCGCTGAATCACCACCATCATAGCCACCACCACCATCCGCATTTCCAGCATGGCGGGTTGGGCGGCGGGCTGGATGTGACGCTGGAGGACTATTCGGAGGCAAGGCAGGGCTTGGCGCTGGATCTGGCGCAGTCGGCTGTGTCGTCGTCGTCCTCGTTGTTGGGTGGCGGTGGCGGTGGCGGCTTTGGAAGTTGGGGTGGGAATGCGAGTGGAAGTGGTAATATGAGTCTGGGGTTGTCGTTGAGGGGGTTCAACCCGTCGCCTGTGGGCACGATCCGACAGCGGACGTCGGGGGCGGGGTCAGGCGCTGGGAGGGAAAAGACACCGATTCCTGAAAGGTTCGTGGCGCCGTCGCAGACGGTGTCTACTGTGAATGGGGAGCTCAGTGCGCTTGGGGTCGTTGGCGTTGGCGTTGATGATCATGGTCATGATGGCGATGAGGGTGCGGCTGTCCTGCGCAAAGGGGTGGGGGTCTAGCAAGGATAGCGCAACGACGACGACGACGCGGACTCGGAAACCGCCCCAGACGAGGTCGGGAAATGGGGCGCTTGGGAGGTCGATGAGCCATCATAGGGGCCAGAGCCAGAGCGCTGTGTGCCCGCAGGATTTGATGTTGCGCAATGATAATAAGAGGAAGAGGGCGAGCTGGGATGGGGTGTGGCTTAGCTCGGCCTGAAGGTGGAAAACGCTTCCATTCTATGTCTTTCTTTCTATTTCTTTTTCTACTTTTACTTCTACTTTTTTTTAGTTCTCTTTATGTTTTTTTTTCTGATTCTGATTTCAGTTACTCGGATTTTCTTTCCCTCGCTCCCTCTTCTCTTCTCTTTTCCAGATCTGGTTACGTACCAAGTTATGTTTTTTCCCTCGTCTCTTTTCATTACACACCTAGCTATTCTTTTAATACCCTTGTTCTCGCCTTAAATTAAACTCTATCTCATCACGTCACACCCTGTTATCTCTCTTCCTCTCTTCACACTTCTTTATCCGTTCTCCTTTTTTCTTTCACTCGCCCGTTCTCATGCTTCTTCCCAGCACTATCGTCGACCACTACCCTGAATTATTGTCTTCTCTCTGCCTTACATATTCGGATTGTCTCGTTTCTATACTCGTCGTTTATCGAATGTCTTCCCTCAAGCTTGCCGCTATCCTACTTTTCACTTTTCATTGCCTGATCGTTTTGTCCAATTTCTACTCCAATACATGCATTAGGGACATTCAAAGCCGGGCCCAACTCGCAGACGCAGCCCGCAGTGCGTGCAGAAGCCTCAGCTCATATAACATAAATTTGAATGTTCGCATTGTGACCCTTTGTAACAAACTGTCTTTCCCGTTTACGACACCACTTGAAAGCTACTCCCAAACATGAAGCATGTTGATAAACTGGCGATGGGCAGGATCTTGCGAGAGTTCCCAAACTGTCAATGTCAAATGAGAACCCCATCCACCTCATATCAGTCAGGCGTTGGACAATAAACTTGTCCGTGAATAGGCCACTCAGAACACTTAACCATGGGCCACCTCCACCGACTAAGAACGTTGGGGGCAGCATTTCTCGCGGATGGCTTCCCTCTATGCGGAGATTAAGACAAGGTACTGAGAAGGACGTGGTTACAACTCACCCTGGGGTCAATCCAAAAGCATCTCATGCTGAGACCACTTGAGTAGTCAGGTCACTCTCGCCTTCGCTGAGTTCTTGCTTCAGCTTAAGAATCAAGGGCGCAATATGAGCGTCGTCTATCTGCAGTGTGATAATGCGATCAGACTTGGTCCCATCAAGGTTTGGCTCTTCATGAACTTCGGCCTGCAGAATATGGCCTAGGCACTTGCATAGTCCTGCAATGTCTCTGTTGTGCCAATCCTCCATCTGAGCAACGTCCGATGCAAAGTACGTGAACTCTTGGACAAGTTTGAGATCATCGATCGTTGGCTGAACATACAGTTTGTTGATGAAATGAATAAATTCATCGAATATTGGGTGAAATATCTGTATGAGGGGATCGACTGTAGAAATGAGTCCCATTGGAGACCTCTGGCTATCATATATAGCCTGGACGTCGTCGCCTTGGATTCCAAGATATCTAATCGGTTTGGCTCCCTGTGCAAGTGCCATTCCTCAAGTTAGCACAGTCTTGTTATAACCTAATAGCTGGTATGAGGGACGCTCAAGCATAATGGGTTGGACATATGTTTAAACTCTCTCAGTTTTGGGACTACATCAATGTCGCTCTGCCTGACCACTGATCCTTCATCTGTAATCGTGACAACTAAATGAACAAGTTCGTCATTGCCCAATTTGACCATGCGGGAGAAGGGCCTAGGAAGAGGAACCTGTGTAAAGTGGGTTTTGAAATTGTCTACGGATGTCTTCCATTCATCTTCTAATGCAATATCTACTGTGAGCGGTTTTTGGGGCTATTACTCTACAACGGTTCAGAAACAACACACGACATATGGAAAGAAGGGCGAGGAGGCTTACACGGGCGTGGAAAAGCTGATATAGTAAACTATGGCCCGAGTCCCGAAACATAAATAAACATGCTTTTCTCTCCAACCCTAGTGTTGTGGGAAATAGGCGCGCGAAATTGCACCTGCAAATTAGCTGCTAATTTGCCAGTCCGGGCAGGATGATAAATTTGAGGTGCAAAATAGGGAAAATTAGCCTAGTGGGTAGGGGTACGGAACTGTCGAATACTGAGCTCAATGCCCATGCATACTTTGAATGAAATAAGCCAATTATATATTAATAGACCCTATTGGACTTAAAAAAGACACAGACAGCTTTAGGAGCATATCACGCAAAATCAATACATAATTTATTTACACATTTGGAATTTTATTAGCCTGGGCCCCTCAGCTGCAAATTAACCCTATTTTACAGAGCAAATTTCGGCCTCCGGCAAGCGCTAGCAAAATTTCCCGGTGAAGCAGGTCCGGGGAATATTTCTCGCAACACTACAACCACCCTAATCTCTACACCAACAAATCGCGATGTTAACCACATTCGCTTGTTACTTTCCTGCTGAAAACCCTCTTTTCATCCCCATTAACATACATTGCGATGATTTTGTGCAGGAACTATCGAAGGAGATCATAGTAGATCTCCACTCACGCGGTCGGACAGATGTTAAAATTGATGACCTCCGTCTTTTCAAGGTAAACTTGTTCTCTCTCTGGTAATCACCCGATTAACCCGCAGCAGGCGGATGTTCCCTTCGAACCCGAAGATACACTGCAGTCGCGTAGCCTTCAGTGGCTTCACAACCGACCAGCCGATAGTCGGCTCGGTGAAATGAAAACCCTTTCAGATGTCTTTTCCCAACGGCCCTCACGAAGAGGGCCAGGTAGATATTATCGTTGCTGATGCGGAAGGTATACTCTATCCAATCTTTCAATTCTGTCTTGCTGATTTCGTGTCAGTTCTAACCCACCTGCTCCCTCCACACCAACGAATCGCGATGTCAACCACAACCAGATTCACTTGTTACTTTCCTGCCGAAAACCCTCTTTTCATTCCCATTAAAATACATCGCGATGAATTTGTCATAGAACTATCGAATGCGATTTTAGGAGCACTCCACTCACGCGGTCGGACAGATGTTAAAATTGATGACCTCCGCCTTTTCAAGGTAAACTTATTCTCTCTCCGATAACCACCCGATTAACCTGCAGCAGGCGGATGTTCCCTCGATCCCAAAGAGACCCGGCAGCTGCGAAGTCTTCAGTGGCTTCACAACCAACCAGCCGATAGTCAGCTCGATGAAGCGAAAACTCTTTCAGATATCTTTCCCAACGGCCCTCACGGAAAGGACAGGCTAGATATTATCGTTGCTGATGCGGAAGGTATGGCCTATCCAATCTTTCAATTCTGTCTTGCTGATTTCATGTCAGTTCTGGAAATAATTAAAGGTCTGGATGATCCATATAACGTGTATAACAGCCACATCAGGAAAGGTGCGCATTGTGTGGAGATCTTCTAGGATCATACCTTTCTCATTTATGTCCCAGCTCTTCACAAGAGTCTAGATCGCTTGTCTCTTTCTTCTTTGCCATCGGATGTAATATCTTCTTCCCACAAACTGGCTGAGGTATTAGACCCCAAGTCCTCCAACTATCCTAAAATTCACCTGGGTCGGCCTGGCGGAGCCCCCGCCGTGATTTTCAACCCGGCCCTCGCCATCTTGCAGCAAGATCTCGACGATCTTCAGCAGGTCCTAGTCGACCGTGCAGATGTCGAGCGTGCTTTCAAGTACATCCAATGTGCGGTCAGATTTTACAAGGATGAGGCCAGCCGTCAGAATGAGATCAAAATGCTAGTCGATAATATGATCGGTGAGGCAGGCAATTGGAAACCAACTGGTAATGCTAGCTGGGGAAAGATCCTGTTTCTAATCTTCTTGGAGCTGAAGAACACGTGGGGCCTTGGTGGGGATGCTACTTGTCAAGCTGTTATTGATTATAGCAAAATAATTTCCCGAGATGAGGTTCTACGTCATTCAATTTACTGTTTTGAATCCCGTAACTTAACTTGTTTGAATTTTACAGTACAAGAAATTCAGGCTTCACTGTAATTTCCCTGCTGTCCTCATTGGTGTCACTGCGAATCGCCTCGAAATCTCCGTCGCCGTTTGTGTAGGACCGGTCTACGTGACCAAGCTACTCACCCTCGAACTTACCTTGGGGTTTCATGGCTCTGAGAGCAGTATCCGCCTGGCCCGTGTCTTTAAGGCCTTGTCACGGTGTCGGGAGAATCTCAAAGATTATTACGACGGAGTCATCAAATTGGAGTCTCCCAAGCTCTCTTGTTTGTATCCGAGTCCGACAGCCATCGATCCTTCACAGAAACTGCCCAAACTTACCTACCGGCAGCTCCTAACGAGAGATGGTCAACCTACCTCAGCTCTTGTTGACCTGGGGAATGTATGCACAGCCATGTACATCGCTAGCCTCGCCCTTGGCGACGGTACTAGTAAGGAGGTTATCGTCAAATTTACCGCGCGTTACAACGAAGCAGCGCATCGCATCCTTGCAGAAGCTGGATTTGCTCCGACACTACATTTCTGTGGGCGGGTCGTTGGCGATCTATATATGATCGTTATGGACCGTGTGGCTTGGAAGTCGATTTGGCAGCTCAAAGTGTACAAGACCCCCGTTCCTGCGATCGTCGCAAAGCAGGTCGAGCAGGCAATAAATCTGCTTCACAAGGAAGATATTGTCTTTGGGGACTTACGGACCAACAACATTCTTTACGTCGCATCTGAGAGTAAGGCGGTTATTGTTGACTTTGATTGGCCCGGCACGGATAAAAAAGCAGATATCCGGTCACGCTCAATCCTAACAGTGTCTGGGCAGAGGATGTTATACCTTACGGTCTTATGCACAAAAGCCATGATTTATGGCAATTGGAGCAACTGAAGGCGCTTTGCGAATCAAATGATTAGCTGACTATTTCGCTCTCGTTTCTTGTACCGACTGATTTGATGTCCACCATTTTGTAGAAACAATGTTTTGGAGACCTCCTAATTCCTTGATAGTGTTATAGTTCCCATAGCCGCATTTGCGTCTTGGTAGTCTACTTAATCTACGTCGGACACTAAAAATCCCTACACCATTAGTTAAATATCACTTACGGACTCTGCGATGCACATGTACGCATATTCTTTCAACATGGTGTATGCTTAATGGACAATCAATCATTCTGGGTTAACCTGTGATTCATGGATGTAAGATGCAATGAAGTCAATTCAATGCCGAGTTTCGCGACTGTCTGACAATAAAATGAAAATGTTCGTTAAATGTACAAAAGCAATGAAAGAGATATCATGATCGAACATGAGATACACCAACCTCACCAACCTCGATAACGTCTTCTTTGACGTCCTCACAATCATAATCTATTATTCCATTATCAGGCAACCTTTTTCAACAATGTTCAAGATATGCCGGAAAGAGCACAAGGAGCACTTGATGCGTCACTGTCGAGACTAATTTGGGCATCCTCCGATTCAGATCTCAAGGATGGTTACTATCATCACTTGTACAGAGGTACAGGATCTATGACACTATATCAATTGTTTGTCATTCTGATGTTTTTTTCTTTCTTTGAAGCACTTTTTGAGATAGTCATTGCATGAATATTACTACCAAATCCCACTATTTTATTTATGCTGCGCCCGGGAAGATATTGACATTCAATATACATGGCCCTGTCAATCTATCGCTCTTCCCAAGCTAATAGTTAGATGAATTGGATCTGTAAGCTATATCAGATAATAGCATCGGACAGCACATAATCCAAGACGTACAGCTCTAATCATTCCGTTTGGAACCGCCATTCATCTATCTTGGCCGCTCATGATGCCTTTGTCGATCCTGACGTCCCATCGTGCCAGAAAGTTATTTAGCGGCCAACTAACGATCAATACCAGGAAACCAGCAAATGCGCTCAGCCCAAGAAGTCTGTAAAACCGATGAGAATCAAGAAGCGCTACACATACAGGAGACGGACTTGTATAGGAATGTGCATTCCTAAGATGCGGTTTGCCGCACGGCCTCAGATCGTTCAATGATAATGAAGCTTCGACGGTTCATTCACACAATCCTGGAAGTCGATCATACCATGACGGTCACATATGACAATGATTGACGGTCCTCGCATCGAGCGAGAGTACGATATCAGTATTTGTTGAATCAGCTATACCATGTCTACGGATACGAAACCAAAAGCTCCATCAATATCGAGTCAACAGTAAGTATATCAAAAGACAACGACACGCGGCGTCGTTGAACCAGACACTTACTCGGTCCACACATGATGAGCCAATAAAACACTGCTTCCCCTTTCTTTGCAGTGAGTGCACGTCATTATTCTACTATCGGTAGCCTGCTTGCGGCTGTTCTTCTCGGCGAGCTGTATTCCGAAAGACGCGGCGTCGTCGCCCTCGACTAGTTCCAGCTTGAATGGGGTATTCTTGAACTCAGATTTAGCCTGATGGTCGCGGTGATGTTTTTGTCTACAAAAGCAAAAGGGGTAAGTACGCATCGTGTTGCAAAGTACAACTACTACAAGAAGTAGACCTTTCCACCATTTCCCACCTCATGACACATCGCTTATATGGGCGTGGAAAAGCTGACATAACCGTGGCCTGGGTCCTGAGACATAAACAAACAAGCTTCTTTCTTTCCTCTTCAACCACTCCTAACCCACCTGCTCCCCTCCACACCAACGAATCGCGATGTCAACCACAACCAGATTCTTTTGTTATTTTCCTGCCGAAAAACCTCTTTTCATTCCCATTAAAATACATCGCGATGATTTGGTCCAGGAACTATCGAGGGAGATCATAGTAGATCTCCACTCACGCGGTCGGACAGATGTTAAAGTTGATGACCTCCGCCTTTTCAAGGTAAACTTATTCTCTCTCCAGTAACTACCCGATTAACCTACAGCAGGCGGATGTTCCCTTCGAACCCGAAGATACACTGAAGTCCCGTAGCCTTCAGTGGCTTCACAACTCGACCAGCCGATAGTCGGCTCGGTGAAATGAAAACCCTTTCAGATGTCTTTCCCAACGGCCCTCACGGAAAGGGCAGGCTAGATATTATCGTTGCTGATGCGGAAGGTATGGCCTATCTGATCTTTCAATTCTGTCTTGCTGATTTGTGTCAGTTGTGGAAATGACGGAAGGCCTGGGCGATCCATATTACGCGTATAAAACCAACGTCAAGGAAGGTGCGCATTGTGTGGAGATCTTCTAGGATCATACCTTTCTCATTTATGCCCCAGCTCTTGATACGAGTCTAGATCGCTTGTCTCTTTCTTCTTCGCCATCAGATGCAGTCTCTTCTTCCAACAAACTGGCTGAGGTATTAGACCCCAAGACCCCCGACCGGACTAAAATTCACCTGGGTCGGCCTGGTGGAGCCCCCGCCGTGATTTTCAACCCGGCCCTCGCCATCTTGCAGCAAGATCTCGACGATCTTGAGCAGGTCCAAGTCCACCGTGCAGATGTCGAGCGTGCTTTCAATTACATCCAATGTGCGGTCAGATTTTACAAGGATGAGGCCAGCCGTCAGGATGCGATCAAAAAGCTAATCGATGATGCGATTGGTGAGCCAGGCAATTGGCAACCAACTGGTAACGTCAAACCTGATGCTAGCTGGGGAGATATCCTGTTTCTGATCTTTCTGGAGCTGAAGAATACGTGGGGCCTTGCTGGAGATGCTACTTCTCAAGCTGTTATTGATTATAGCAAAATAATTTCCCGAGATGAGGTTCTACGTCATTCAATTTACTGTTTTGAATCCCGTAACTTAACTTGTTTGAATTTTACAGTACAAGAAATTCAGGCTTCACTGTAATTTCCCTGTTGTCCTCATTGGTGTCACTGCGAATCGCCTCGAAATCTCCGTCGCCGTTTGTGTAGGACCGGTCTACATGACCAAGTTACTCAGCCTCGAACTTACCTTGGGGTTTCATGCCTCCGAGAGCAGTATCCGTCTGGCTCATGTCTTTAAGGCCTTGTCACGGTGTCGGGAGAATCTCAAAAATATTACGACGGAGTCATCAAATTGGAACCTCCCAAGTACTCTTGTTTGTATCCGAGTCCGACAGCCATCGATCCTTCTCAAAATTTGCCCAAACTTACCTACCTGCAGTTTCTATCGAGAGCTGGGCAACCTACCGCCAAACTTGTTGACCTAGGGAATGCATGCACCACCATGTACATCGCTAGCCTCGCCCTTGACGACGATACTAGTAAGGAGGTTATCGTTAAATTTACCGCGCGTTACAACGAAGCGGCACATCGCATCCTTGCAGAAGCTGGATTTGCTCCGACACTACATTTCTGTGGGCGGGTCGTTGGCGATCTATATATGATCATTATGGACCGTGTGGCTGGGAAGTCCATTTGGCAGCTCAGTGTGGACAACACTCCCGTTCCTGCGATCGTCGCAAGGCAGGTCGAGCAGGCAATAAATCTGCTTCACAAGGAAGATATTGTCTTTGGGGACTTACGGACCAACAACATTCTTTACGTCGCATCTGAGAGTAAGGCGGTTATTGTTGACTTTGATTGGCCCGGCACGGATAAAAAAGCAGATATCCGGTCACGCTCAATTCTAGCAGTGTCTGGGCAGAGGAGGTTGTGCCTTACGGTCTTATGCACAAAGACCATGATTTATGGCAATTGGAGCAACTGAAGGCGCTTTGCGAATCGAATGATTAGCTGACTGCCTCGTTTCTTGTACCGACTGATTTGATGTCCACCATTTTGTAGAAAAACAATGTTTTGGAGACCCAAAAGCTCGCTGAGAAGAATAACCAATTCCAAGTACCGCTCCCTGGGGCTACATGAGTTTCCTTAGGCTGTTCTCTATATTATTTTATCGATGACATGACGGAAGGCTGATCATCATACTCCCCGCGGTACGTACATTTGTACAGTCAACAGTAACATTGTATCTAAGATAGGCGTCACTACTATCCAGCACCTTATGTAATCGTATTACTAAGCGCCAAGAGCGGCCAAATCTGCGAGTCAGAATTTTGAAAAAGTTATAAGGTCAGAATTTCATGCGGGAAGTTACTACAAAGGGGCTGACATATCAATTTGAGCCTGTCGTATGTGTGCGAGCACGATGGGAGGTAATGTGCAATGTCCGTGGTATCTTTTGTCGACCCTGCAGCAGATTGAACCCTTACATCGAGGCAAAGCCGCACTCCTCTGCGGTGTCTACCCGCCTGGAGCGTCACGTGATGCTTATATAAGCGGCCAATATTTCAGAGGTCGGAAATCTGAAAACCTCGCAATTGCAGAGAAAGTCGGAATTGGGAAGTCCGCCTCTCCGAGGACAAGTCGGATATCAGAAATCCGCCTCACCGCCTCATGATCGGACTCCGCCTCATTCTCCGCCTCATACAATTCTGCTCGTTTATGTTACCTAGACCCTATTACATGCTAACTATGTCTGTGACTTTTATAAAAACCTTTAACCTGCATTTACAGCCGTCAAAATCATCAAGAGATTGAAATTGTGCAGTATTGACGCTTCGCGATCACGAGATCTATTGCAGATGTGTAACGAAATTCTGATCCACCGCAACCGCATATCTGCCACTATGCAAGACCTCCTTGACGCTATCAAGAAAATCAGGGCTCTTGTAATATTTTAAGCTCTCGCGCTTTATCCAGTACGCAAGAAGGAGAATAGCTACACCAATGATCAACGATCAACAACAGCACGTCGTGAATCGTGGTCACGCTTTTTCCCGCCAGATTACATGTGACAAACCTTGGGTTTTTGAACCTTCTCGTACAAACATCAGTGTAGATTGTATAAATTTGCCCTACCAAAGCTAATTAATAACTATGTTAAAATATCATGGCGATCATGCAGATTGCTCTCAACCTGGGAGAATCCGTCTCTGAGTGGTCCGGACACTGTGCCGGAATCCGGCCATGAGCCGGAGAAGCGGACTTCCCAATTCCGACTTTCTCTGGCCTCTCCGGCTCATGGCCGGATTCCGGCACACTGTCCGGACCACTCAGAGACGGATTCTCCCAGGTTGAGAGCAATCTGCATGATCACCATGATATTTTAACATAGTTATTAATTAGCTTTCGTAGGGCAAATTTATACAATCCACACTGGTGTTTGTAAGTACGAGAAGGTCAAGGTTTGTCACATGTGATCTGGCGGGAAAAGCGTGATCACGATTCACGACGTGCTGTTGTTTATCGTTGATCATTGGTATAGCTATTCTCCTTCTTGCGTACTGAATAAAGCACGAGAGCTTAAAAATATTATGAGAGCCCTGATTTTCTTGATAGCGTCAAGGAGGTCTTGCATAGTGGCAGATATCCGGTTGCGGTGGATCAGAATTTCGTTACACATCTGCAATAGATCTCATGATCGCGAAGCGTCAATACTGCACAATTTCAATCTCTTGATGATTTTGATGGCTGTAAATGCAGTTTAAAGATTTTCATAAAAGTCACAGACATAGTTAGCATGCAATAGGGTCTAGGTAACATAAACGAGCAGAATTGTATGAGGCGGAGAATGAGGCGGAGTCCGATCATGAGGCGGTGAGGCGGATTTCTGATATCCGACTTGTCCTCCGCAATTGAGTGGAAATGTGTTTGGAAGACATTGGGGACTTCGAAGAAAATTCAAAATTTGTAAGCCCTACTACTTGACAAGGGAAAGTATTTTATAGATATGAAACCTGAGAGTGATACCAATGCATCCTAACTACACTTCCCTGGTCTCCGAATGCAGAATATATGTGTTGTGGAAACAGAGAAGGGAGAGCGAAATGGTCAGTTTTTGCTTACATAAACAGGTGTTGAATAGTAGTGACGCCTATCTTAGCACTGGACGTCTCACAAACGGCTTTTTAATTCCGACATCTTCGTTTCTTCAATGTTATACACGTTTGATCCATTATTTACGTAGTCGTCCTATGTACCGTCATGCTTTTCCGATGTCGAATTATGAGTATGTTCTCAATTCTGTCAAGTCTAATGGTACCACGCCCTTCTTATTAGGATTAAAAATGAAAGTTCGGCCGATATGCGTCGACCTTCGACATCTATTTCCTACATGGAGGCTTTCCCTCTAGGTTCGTAAGGCAGCAATAGCGCTAGTCCTCCCGCGAAGATGATGAGTGCTCCTGAGATGTATACAGGGACGGATGTCGTTATATCAGCGTAGAGTGCGATGATGGGTGCCTAGTAAGACATGCATCGTTAATTAAGTAGTATGCAATACGGCAGGGGATTTGGGAAGGAAAAGAAGAAGGATGGAAGGACTTACGATGAGCCCGAAAACGCGGGTCGCAGCTGCTGTCAGCCCATTGCCTGTCCCTCTATCTTTGGCGGGGAAGATCTCCGGAGAGATAGCGTATAGGATGCCGTACATGACCTATTCAAAGTTATCAGTTGTCAGTTATCAGGTATAGGTTCACGTTAAGTTTAGATCTCGTTTCGTTTTTAGGTT
This sequence comes from Psilocybe azurescens, assembly GCA_023853785.1. Classification (NCBI taxonomy): domain Eukaryota; kingdom Fungi; phylum Basidiomycota; class Agaricomycetes; order Agaricales; family Agrocybaceae; genus Psilocybe; species Psilocybe azurescens. The sequence continues at coordinate 76,768 of JAJIRX010000925.1, forward strand.
TAGGGTTGTTTTTAGATTTAATGTTCTGGCGATTGGGGTGTAGATTCGAGAGAAGCTGGACACTTACATTGCTGAAGAAAGAATATCCGCAGTTCCACCCCAGGAGGGCGTTTGAGGTCCGCGCGGTGGTGGTCGCGAATAGGAATGCGCCTGTGAGGGCTGTGTATTTTTATAGGGTGAGATAATGAGCGAAGGATTAGGGGTGGATTCAGAAGGGGCGAGTGAATGTCAAGCAGTCAAAGGATGAGTGTTGATTAGAGGAGAGCTGATAGTAAAGATTTTGGGGAATCCATGCGTACCTGCAGATGTAGCGAGCGCGCCTCGTCGTCCGAGTTGGGGGATCTCGACTAGCCATGTTGCGAAGAATGCGGCGGGTATCCCTACGACGCTGAGGATAAAAGTCTGTGTGTATGAGATGGTTTGGATTAGTCAGTGTATGGTTATGTTTAGAGAGGGAAATCGCGAGGGGATGGGAAAGAGTGGTTGGGTTACTTACATTGCGGTATGTGATGTTGAGAGACGCGTCGTCGAAGTGTGCGCCTTTGCTGTTCAATCTTTTGGGAGGTTTAGTTTAGTGTGATATTTATGGGATACGAGAAAGAAAGACTTACAGGAATGATAGGAAGTTGTTGTACAGCGTAGAAGCGAGGCCGATTATGCCTATGTTTTCATTATTGATACCATTTGGTTAGATCTGAGCCAGGAGTGTATTGCATCTACGCACCCCACACAGATATTAGAAGAGAAGTAGAATACGCGATTTTCCTTGTGCGGAATAGCGATTTGACATGATCCAACGTGAAATCCGACGTGCGGGTCAACGACCACATTTTTCCTGCCTCCCCCTCCACCAGTGCTCTTTTCTTTTTCTCGTCAGAATAAGCACCGATAGATGTAAGCTGTTCAACGGTCAACGAGGACGTGGTGCGATTATACGCCGCGATGCGGTGGATGATGGACACCGCCTCTGCGTCGCGGCCTTTGCCTATCAGATAGCGCGGGCTTTCGGCGAGGTCGAAGAGGAAGAATCGGGCGCCCCAAAGGAGGAGGGTTATCCCGCCGAGGAGGAAGAGGGAGATAGCGCCAGCCCATGTTGTCGGAGCGTGCGCAGGGCTGGGGGAGGAGGGGAGGCGACGGGGCAGGAGAAGTTGGCGATTAGGGGCCAGGCGAGCTGTGCAAATGGTTAGGTGGGTATTAGTTAGTCTTTGCTGTGATGAAAGATCGGGGAAGGGAAAGAGGAGGAAAAGCAGGACGTACGAGGTTGACTAGGAGCTGGCCGAGGCACCAGAATATGGACATGAATGTGAGGAGGTATTGGCGGGAGGCAGGGACGAAATCTAGATAGAGTATTTGATTGGTTAGAGACTTGGAATTACAAAAAATAAAGTCTTGGAGTATTAATATCGCATTGGTTGCTGACCTAGGAAGACTGCTGAATCTATGGGAAGGTTTCCTAGAAAGATAGGTTCGTATCAGTACAGTATTTGGGATCGGAGTTTGCGTCGTGTGCATGAGGATTTGCCAGGTTAAATGTTTGCTGCTTACCTCCAACGCCGACGCCCATGACGGCGAGCAAAGATGCTAACGTGATAAAATTCGACGACCCTCCAGCGGCGAGACCGAATACCCCAGCGAGGAATAACGTGATGTTAAAGCACCATCTGTAAGTAATTGCATAGCATACGACTCGCATAAGTACGTAGTATGCAGTACGTGGAGAAGACAGAAACAGAGACGTGGACGTGTAATGGATTTAAAGTTTAAGTCTGGAGTGAACGACGCACCGTCTTCCCCAGATATCGCAACCTAGGCCCCAGAACACGGCCCCGACCAGAAGGCCTGCGTTCGCCGCGAGACTGAGGAATGGGGGTGTGAATCCGAACTCGTCGACGACTGGGGTGAGGATGAGCCCTGTTATCAGCTGGTTGTTTTATCGGGGTATGTTTTAAATTTAGAATGGTAGATAGAACGTGTGAGTCTTGACTGTCGAGATGGATGGGTTTGGACGTACGGGCCATACGCTATCTCTGCATGATTGAATTTATTATTTGTGTCAGTGAATTTTGGAGATTGGGTTTGAAGAAGGATAATGATGCTTACGCGAACCACCCAAAGCCTGATACGAGGAAGAGCATGTACTGCAACGGAGAATCGACATGTCAGAAGATTGATTAGCTTTCCATCCGGTCTTCATGCTTCATGCATTATGAAGCACTTGAACTCTTGAATGCAACACACCTGGTACTTCCCCATCCCTATCTCTTCGATCGCACGGTTGAGGACCAACGTTTTCGCATAGTAAATTGGCTCCAATGAGCCGTCATCTTGGTAGAGATTCTCGACGGAGCTGTGGGTCGTATGGGAGGCTTTCTCTGATACATCGATAGGGGACTTTTCGTCGTGGAGATCGTCAGAGTTCTGCTGGATGGTGTCGTCGGGCATGGTCAGAAGGGTAATGTAAGTATCCTAGTTTTGAGGGGTGACCGGGACCGAGACCAGGGAAGGTGGATGAAATTTGTTACTTATATACTCCCCACAACTCCTCGTGAACGAAAATAGACACATTGAGAATTTCTGGAATCGAATCCAGTGCTTAGGCGAGGCATGGGTGGGGTCGGTCCTGGATGGATCCGGATTGGCTGTTATCTTGGCCCCGGATCAGGAACTTTCGCACCGTTTGTCAGTGACTGGATGAATAGAAGCATTGTCAGTTACCAATGACCAATGAGCAGCCGCTTTGTTTGGTTTTTTTTGACTTGACAGGAGGGGAGAGTGTGTTTGTAACAAGTAAGCTCGATGCCGCGATTGCTATCTTATGTCCAAACATTGGGATTTAAAGAGGTTGGGGATAATAACATAACCTCGGAAGGTTTTTTCGCCGGAGGGTAATATAGGAGAAACGATCCGATAGGCGTTAGAGAGCAAATGATATTTTGATTTTTCATTATGTGGTAAGGAGGAAGGTCATATGCACCGATGCTGAAGCTTACGATCACACTGGATTGGACCCCATGATAGGAGTTAAAAGCAACGGAAATAAAATAGCTCGGGAAGTCAGTCGTATGCATCGATAGTTTACATGCCCAACAACCCCTCATTTTGCAGCGGCGGTGGTTGCGCCTTTTGCTCCTTCTCTCGTTTCTCTCGTCTGCGTTTGACGTCCCAGTTGTACACGCGAGCGGTGTTTACTTCCATGATCGTGAGCTGCTCTCGCAGGAATTCGAGATCTTCGATGGTGTTGTTCAGACTTGTCTGTGCTGTGTCGAGTTTGGCTTTTAGGAGGGCGATGGCGGCTGGGAGCTTGTACGATAGCATGACGTTGGCCTGATGTTGGATGTTGGGTTTTAGATGTGATATTCGATGTGTTGTGGTGTAGTAGACGGACGTACCCCAAGCCATAGATATACAGTGTCCGTGTCTTCGAGCTCGGCCTCAGCGTAAAGCGTGTCGTTCAACTCGAACGTAGTGGTGAGAGGTTTAGCAGGACCGTCGCTTTCCTCCTCCAGATCTTCTTCGAGGTCGTCCTCATCGTCCTGAGCTTTGCTCTTGCCTTCCTAATAAGATATTCAACGTCAACAAATCCAGTGTCATTTGACGAATGGGTGCTCACTCTTCGTTCTTGGAGATATTCCACCATATCTAGCGTCTTCCTAATATCAGGGATTTTCTCCTCAAGGCTCGCCCGGCGCTGCGTCAGACTGGAGTCCATGTATCGGTACTTGCTGAGCTTCCAAAAACGAGACCATGTTTCACTGAGGTTGTCAAGGTAGAACAGGCGAGAGAAACGCGTACGCCAGGGCATCTTGGAAGCTTTTTAGTGTGGACTCTACACCGGCGTCGGGGTTGCCTATGTATTCATCGACGTCTGCCTAATATTGCAGATCTGTATTGAGTGACCTGATATTAACGAGAAAACAGGAGAGCGTACAATGAAAGGCGCTTTGGGGGATGCCTCTGGGATTCTTCTCGTCAGAGAACACTGTTTTGGGTTTGGTAGTAGCCATAAGACTCAAGAGATTCTGGTCGGAGCCGCAAGCTACAACTGATTTAGGACGATTGATTGCGCGTGAGGGCGCACACGGTGATACCGCGCGGAGGCTCAAAAATTAGGGTTCATCATATAAATTCTGTGCATTTTTCTTCTGTTCAGATCCCTCAGGTCGGTATCCGTTGTTTTCTTTTCTCTCCCTTCCTCAGGCTAATACAAATAGCAGTGTATTTTTATCTGATGTCCCGGCTTATTATCAAGAATTTGCCTGTCTATGTGACTCCAGCCAGACTCCGCGAGCACTTTGAGCAGAAGGGAGGCCCAGGCGGGACCCTCACCGATGTGAAAGTCTCGTCCAAGTCGGACGGAACCTCGCGGCGCTTTTGGGTTTGTGGGCTTTAAGTCGGAGGACGAGGCGCAGAAGGCGCAGAGGTGGTTTGATAAGACTTTCATCGATTCGACGAGGATTATTGTCGGTGTTTCTGAGGTGTGTTTTTCTTCTATTTATCATCTGTTTTTTTTTGTGTTTAACAGTTGTATTGTAGGGAGCAGCAGATGCACCACGACCGCATAAACGACAGCGTCTAGATCCCGATACCTGGCTCTCAGGTAGCAATGCTGCCTCTGCCTCCTCGCCAAAATCAAAAAGACTCTTCCACTCAGACACCCGCCAAGGGTGACAAACAGCGCGAAGAATTCATGAAGATCATGGAAAAGAAGAAAGGCCCCGCATGGGCGAACGAGGCCGCTCCTGCACCTGTACCTGTTGCGGTGCCAGCTGATTCGGCTGCGACAGTCCCAGCTCACGAGGATGATAGTCGAACACAGGGGGACGATGTCTGATCTGGAGTGGATGCGCCAGAGAATGTCTGCCGCCGTTGATGTTGAGGAGCGGGTTTTGAGCAGGACGAAGAGGACGGCGGCGAGCCGGAAAAGAAAACTGCGACGGTATGCATACCTCAATACTTTGTTCTGAGCACTTGGCGTTAACTTATATTTTTCATAGGCATCTGTCCCCATAACGGTTGACGCTTCTCAGTCTGTCGACCCTACAAAAGAAACGATCCTTCAAACGTCCCGATTGTTCGTCCGAAATCTTGCGTTTTCATGTACGGACGAGGAGCTTGCGGAGCTGTTCAAGCCCTTTGGACAAATATCTCAGGTGAGAATCGCTTTCCTTCTTTTCTTGACTTCCCTTCTGTGTTTCGTACGAGACACGAACAAAAAGATGACATATATATAGGGACATCAGACCTTCGGGAATGCTGATCCTCTTGGAATACCGATAGTAGAAAATTTATCTGATTCTCTTCCTCGTCCTCAATGTTCTGAAATTATATTTTCCGAATCTTTGTGCTGACTCTCTTTTTCCTAGGTAAATATCTATTTCGCATCAAGCATCTTAAAGATGTATAAAATAAATAGGGACATCAGACCTTCGGGCATGTTGATCCTTTGCGGAATACCGATAGTAGAAACTTTTCTGATCTTCGTTACTTTCATATTCGTCGGAATTTTTCTTACGTTTTGCATTCTCTCATTGTAGATCCATACCCCTCGCGACTCTACGACAAAGCAGCACAAAGGCCTGGCTCTACGTCACCTTCGCTCAGCCCGCCGACGCGCTAGCCGCGTACGAAGCTCTTGACAGGAAATCGTTCCAAGGGCGTCTTCTCCATATACTCGCGGCTGTTGATAGGAAGGGCAAGCCGGAGGCAGCGGAGGGTGAAGGCCACAAGAAGAGTTTGAAGGAGGAGAAGAATTCGAAGCGGAAGGCGATGGCGGGGCAGGAGTTTAATTGGAGCATGCTGTATATGAATGTACGTACTTGTCGTTTTGTTAATACAATTTTTCTTGAACCAACCAAATTATGTTTATCTGTCACTAGAGCGATGCCGTTGCCTCTTCGATCGCAGCGCGTATGAACATCGATAAGTCGGAGATCCTGAACCCAGAAACGGGAGATAACGCAGCCGTGAAGCTCGCTCTCGCTGAGACGCACATCATCCAGGAGACGAAATCGTACCTCGAATCGCAGGGCGTGCTCTTGTCGTCGTTCAGCTCCAAAGCGCGTTCAGATACCACCATCCTCGTCAAGAACATACCCTACGGGACTACCGCTGACCAAATTCGGGAGCTGTTCGAGCCTCATGGGGAACTCAGCAGGGTGCTGGTCCCGCCGGCCGGCACGATGGCGGTGGTCGACTTTGTGATCCCGGATGAGGCGAAAAGGGGTTTAGCGCTGTTGCGTATAGGAGGCTGGGGAATTCGGTGGTGTATTTGGAGAAGGGCCCGCTGGGGATGTTCGTGGAGGGCTTTGTGCCGCCTGTGAAAGGCACTACAACAGCAGTGCCCACGGCGGCGATGCACGCGGTGCGCATTCATGAGCAAGTTGCGGACGCTCCGGGCGACGGAGCAGGCGAAGGCGAAGGCGAGCCGTCGATCCACGGCGGCTCGACATTGTACGTCAAGAATCTCGCATTTGCGACGACGCAAGAACGCCTCGCGAAAGTATTCTCGCACCTCCCTCGTTCTCATTCGCTAGGGTTCAGACCAAGCCCGATCCGAAGCGCCCCGACGGGAGTGCGCGTCTCAGCATGGGGTACGGGTTCTTGGGTTTCAAGGACGCGGAGGGCGCGCGGCAGGCGATGAAGAGCGTGCAGGGGTTCGTGCTCGATGGGCATGCGTTGCATGTGTCGTTTGCTGGGCGCGGGGCGGATGAGGGCGAGGCGGGTAAGAAAGGCAAGGATGAGGCGACAGGGACGGGCAAGAGCAGAACGACGAAGATGATTGTGAAGAATGTGCCGTTTGAGGCTACGAAGAAGGATATGCGGGATTTGTTTGGGTGCGTTTTTTATTCGCCTTTTCTTTTTCTTTTTGTTCCAGATGACTGATTTCCCATTAATATGATAGTGCTCATGGACATCTCAAATCCGTGCGTCTCCCAAGAAATTCGACTCTCGTTCGCGCGGTTTCGCTTTCCTCGAGTTCGTGTCACGGCATGAAGCGGAGAACGCGTATAATACCCTCCGGCATACCCATTTCCTCGGGCGGCATTTGGTGCTGGAGTGGGCGGAGGAGGCCGAGCAGGACATCGAGGTATTGCGGAAGAAGGCCGGGGTGGGGTATGGTGCGGGCAAGGCTATGCCTGGAAGGAAGAGGAAGTTGGATATGGGCAGGGATGCGGAGGAGGATGTGGATGGTTTGGAGTGATTGCACTCTTTTTCTTTTCTTTGTGTACTTGTCCCATGATTTTTGTGTATTATTCGTATTTCGCCGGCATGGCTATAATTCATTCCTATGGATCTTATTGCAGATGAATGATACTTGGAGATGAGGCTTCCCAGAAACACTTTATTTATGTCCTGTAGAATACATTTTTATGCTAACTAAACTGGCTCTGTAACGGAGAATTAAGTCTACATAAAAATCCTACATACTTGTGGCGACGCATTCAGCGCACGGGATCACGAGAAAGGCTTTTCCGAGCTGAACGCCTGGACACATGGACGTGCGGACAGGCTCAGTATGTTCCAGATATCTAGAAGAGTTTGAACTGGGATATCCGTTAGATGTATGGTCCCGGACGGTAAGTGCGTGGCTTCTTGAAGCGCTTGGTCGATGAATGATCTATTGAGAATCGTGACATTGTCCATGGATCAAGCTCAAGTTTTATGAGGTCACGTTGAAGTACGGGGTTGCGATATAATACGCAATGGGAGGAGAATTCGACCCACCCCTTTGCTATGCATCCACGAAGACGCAGATGCTGGACGGCTGGTCAAGGGAGCGTCTGTGATAGTTTCAATCCTCGACAGCTGGTCTCGATTCAACTTAGAAATGTTTTCGAAAGAGAAGTCTGAATTCAATTTTTGTTTCTGTACATACACGTTGGATATTCAGACTGGTAGATAAATTATCGAATCAATGAATGACCAGATTACAAAACGATCCCGTTGTTTAATATGTTCATTAAGGGCTCGATCCAAGGTTGTCCGGGCACTAAGTTCAGAGTCTCTCTCTGAAGGAAACAGAGTAGTTGACCATCAGATTTTCTCAATGTCGCTGACTATCACCATTATTCCACCAAGGTTTCCGTTCTCTATGCATAAGTTTCTGAAGTTGAGCAACCGGCTACGGTATTCTTCGCACTCCTCCGCGCCGAAATACTCTAGAGACTCTCGAGAGTCCAGAGGCAGCACTGCCGCGTCAACCATTGTGAAGGAATTTTGCGGCTTTGTCGCGCTCGGGTTAGACTTGACTTTGATGAGGACGATGTCACGAAGGCCCCGTGTGGGGTCGAGGGCAAGGTCGAGGGCAACGAGGCCGAACTGTGAGATTGTAGGTTTGTGCCTGTCGCAGAATGCGCGTAAAGGTTTGAATGGGTCGGCTTCGTGTGAGGCAGATTCAGGTAGCATGGCTGCATGCAGCTGCTGCTCGCTCTGTTTATTCAGCCTACATGTAGCTTTGTGGTGGGGCCAAGCTTCCCTTTGGCATGCTCGATTCTGAGGATGTAGAAAGAGATGAGTCCTCTTTCGTATATGGAGACTTGGAAAGAATGAAAAATTACACAGTACAGGGCAATCATGCAGCCCTTGCACCTGGAAAGGGAGGCACCGTCAAGTCTGGACTTTCCACAATGTAAGTTTTGACATGCAGTGTATAGTTTTCGTGCGAATTGTTTGGGTTCTGATGGCATGGTGATTGCGTAGATATAGAAGAGAATTTTCGGAGAGAAAGTAGATAGTCTGTATCTGTGAACCTCTTGGGCGACCGGAAAATGTAAGGTAGAGAAAAAGTAAGAGGAAAAGGGCTCACACTATTTAACAGCATCGATAATTGCACGGAACAACCGTTTTCGGGTTGGATCATGTGAACATGACTGAAATATGTCCTCATTCTGGGATAGTGGCCCATTGTTCTTGCATTATGCGACTTCTGACCGATGTTCGCGACAATCAAGGGCCAACAGGGGCCAACTTAATGGCACCAATTGGTACACGTGATCGTGTTTTAAAGGGTAGTAGAGGGTAGTAGTTATCAGGTGGACCAAGTATTCCAGAAGCCTGCCTTAGTCGTGAAGATAATAGCTGTACAATGAAATGCAATGACTAAAAGAGGGCGCGCAGGTGAAGCCAATAGTTGAAAAGGTCTATTGTATTATACAGATAGGAGTTTCGAGGTTGCTTCGAAGCACTTAAAACATTGTGGAAAGCTCAAGTTCATCTTTGTCGCTGTTGTAGATACGGCATACATTAAATACAGATGGTCATCTTGGTGTAAATTGGTCCTTAAGTCAACCAATGCATTAATTGACGTCCCCATTGTTCATTATTTTCATTATCGGCTCTACCCATAGTTGACCGGCACCAAGTTCAGGGCTCTAAAATGCTTGGCAATGACCATCATCAATTCTGAAAAGATGTTGATAACGAACACCATTACTCCACCAAGGTCGCCCTTCCCCTGCGGTGTGGTCTGAAGTCACTCAACTGGCGGCGAACGCCTTCGTATTTTTTGCTCAGTCTAAGAACTCTAGAGAGTCTGGAGTCCAGCGTTAGCACTTTAGCCTCTAATACTTTGAAGTTTTTATGTGTTCCTATTGGGCGCGGGTTGGGTCTGACTTTGATGAGGAACATGTCGCTCAGGCTTCACGTAGGGCCAACTGCGAGGTCGAGGGCGAGGAGACTGTATTTTGAGATGGTGACTCGATGGTATGCGCAGAAATCACGTAAAGGCTGAAGCAGATCGACTTGGTTCGAGGTGGAAAAGGGTGCCAAATCTGCCGTTGCGTTGGGCCTACAAATTGGGCCGTGGAACGGCAAAGTTGTTCTTGGAATTCTGGTCTCTGGGGATCTAGAGAGATGAGTACTTCTATCGTATCAAGTGGGTGAAGGAATCGAGGCTTACGCAGTGGACCGATATCATGTCGCATCTACACATTAAAGTGCAACGGACGAGGTTGAAATTTCTGCAGGGGATATTATGACAAGGTTTCTTAGACATTCGTCGTCGGTAAACTTCTAGGCCTGCCGATGACATGGTAACTGTTTAATATAGAAAGTCTATGTAGAGAGAAAATTAAATTGAAGGCAACAAAGAAAGTAAAGGGGAAAGATGCACGCACGGTATACGATAATTTTATTTTAGTATTAAGCACCATCTAGAATATGTGTTCAGGTATAAAAATATAAAGTTTGAGTGTATTCCGGGGAAATGGAGCTATCGTTCAGGCATTGTTCAGCATCTCATTCACTTAGGTAACATCGTGTTCCCGAAATTGGATGCCATTAATTAATTCACGTGATCGTGTCGTTCTCACGCTCTCGTTCCCGATCAAATGGCCATCAAAAATAAATGACTCTTCCTTTCATACCATCACCATATCCCCAGTTTCCAGCCTCCTTTTCTTTTCTGTAAAAAATCATACTAAACAAGCACAACCGATGAGAAATACGGTCTCCAACCATCGCCTACCTGTTCGAACATACCCAAGCAACCAGAACAATGCTTTTAGACCTAATGTCAATGTCACGCTCTTGACTAAATTGATATATGCTGCTATAGATGTATTACATGCTCGTAAGCTCAAGGGCAAACGGAAAGCGTCCGAGGACGCTGAAGATGAAAGAATCTTCAAACGCGCCAGAAGTTCGCGAAGTTCTCCAAGTTACGACCAGCACGAAATTAGCTCAGAAAGTGCCAATTCCGACTCGCAGTTGCAGGTCAAGGTCGATTATCCAACGGCCCAGCCGTACAGCCAGACGTCACCCCTGGCGGTGAAGTCATTCCTATTTTACGCCATGTTTTGAATATATGTTACGACAGCGACGAGTCACAAGGAGCTGGGCTCGCCAGACCAGATGAACTGACTCTCGGGTTTGGAGTAGAGAGACGATGAACTGCGCGAGGCTTTACTGGCAGTGAATGAGTTTACTCCGGGTCCCACAGGTATCGACCTGGGAGAAATCAAGTTTAGTAAGGACGACGCGCATGCCGTTTGCGTCTCTTGCGACTCTCGTTTCACTTTCGCGAATGATGACTGGTTGCTTCTCGTTCCATCTCTCGGTATCGATTCCGAATCGAACGACATCCAGTCGGATACTGCAGCGGACCTCCTCCTAGCCACTCGAATGTTGCAAAAAGCCGGCCGGGCACATTTGGACGCCAATTTGAAAATCATTCTTCAACCTCAGGATGATTCGCCATCCCAGCCTTTTTCTTTTCTTTACAGCTAGATTACAAGGCATCCATCATATATCCCGTGATAATGGACCCATTTCCTTGGAAGCATTCCACTAAAAGGGAGGTACAAGCTCTTGAAGATTCTCGAAGGCGACTCTTGACGGCGGCGTACCTCTCTGACGATGTAATATCCACGAGCCACAACAAACCCATCACGGTTTCCTCATTTTACTCGACAATGGGTCCCGCCCCTCCCTTACCATCTAAAGAAGCCACTAATTTCATGCAGCCGGAGGCCCTCTCACCCACTTTACTCCTTTCCAATGCCGGAGTGTCGCTTGGCTACTGGAGAGGATGATGACCGTCACTTCAGAGGGCGTCATCACGGCTCAAACGTCCTCTAGCCAGTTTTCGTTTTGGAACGAAGTCAAAGAAGGCGAGTATACCTGGTATCTCAACCGCTTAAGCGGAGAGCTATCAGATTCAGCACCTGAATTCCCAACGATATACGGTGCAATGTTGGCGGAAGAGCCGGGATTGGGCAAGACAGTAGAAACTATTGCGTTGATGCTTCTTAACCCTGCGCCGTCGGACTGGAATCCCGCCTTGACACGATGGGATCCAGTCGGTCATCTCCACATTAAAGCCATCAAGGTATGACTTGTTTCTACATATTTATTTTTTCTAACAGTTTTTGCATCTAGAGTACATTAATTGTCACTCCGCCTTCATTAGCTTCCCAATGGAAGACGGAATTGGCAAACCACGCTCCTTCACTGAAGGTTCTTGTCTACGAGGGATGGACAAAGTCAAAGTCCCCATTACGAAAACGCCATGGGAACTCGAACGCTTCAAGCAGCTGGAAATCGAGTCCAAGCCCAAGAAAAGGAAGACCAAAGCGCAGAGACTAGGAAAGAAGAAAGCCATGGCTGACGATCTCGATGAGGGGCAGTTGGATCAAGATGGTCTGCTGTCAAGGAGCGACGACGGCGAGGTCCTCGATTGGTGCAATTATGTGCATCAGTTTGATGTGGTGATTACCACGTACAATGTTCTGAGGAGCGAGATACATGTTGCGCGTCCGCCGCCTGATAGGCCGAGGAGAGAAGAGGCGATTTATTACACGTCGGCGCGGCTGAGGAGCCCGTTGGTTATGGTCGAGTGGAAGCGCGTTGTCATGGACGAAGTGCAAATGGTCGGAGGTGGACAGGCTGCGTAAGCGTTCGATTTCTTTCATTTTCGGACAATGTTAATCAGATGTTGCAGCGAGATGGTTTCCCTCATTCCTCGCCTATCGTCTTTGGCTGTTTCAGGGACACCAGCTAAATCGCAGATGGCTGATCTCATCCATGTTCTCAAGTATATTTTCTGCGCCACCCCTCCTTGTTTTTGCCAATGCTAAATCCACTTTTCATTAAGGTTTTTGCGTATTGATCAAATTGTGGGCAACCTGCGTCTCTGGAACAGGCTTTTGAAACCGGGCTTTGCGGACGACTTTGCAGCTTTTTTGAGGCATTATGGGATCAGGTGGGCCTTTATGCTACACTGTGATGGATAGCCTCTTATCGTATTCCTCAAGGACGATGAAGTCGAGCATCACGTCAGAACTCACGATTCCTCAGCAAACGCGTTACCTCGTAGGCATTGAACTGGGTAAAGTCGAGCAGCACGTAGGATCTCTTCCAATATGTCGCATATTGCCCTTTTTGCTGACCTTTGGTATGGTTTTAGGTGTACGATCAAGCTCTCGAGGCGGTTTTACTTCAACTAGGGCTTGATGCCAGAGGAGTTGCTGCTACGGAAGGGTGGCAGGTCAATGGGAATCTACTCCGGTCTGCTATTCGTCGATTGCGTGGTATTTGTACCCATCCTCAGGTATGCATCTCGTTGCATAGAATTTATTGTACCTGACCCAATTTTTGCTACAGGTAGGTCAGCTGTTGAAGAAAGGCGACGGTCTATACAACCAGGTGCCCTCAAGACGATCGATGCGGTGCTCCATGTAAGCATTGCCGTAATTTGAGCTGCAAATGTGGCTGATAGGTCGATGACAGTCGATGAGAGACCAGAACTGGAAGAATCTGATGGAAGACTGGAAAGCCAAGGTAAATTCAGTCTCCGCAATCTCCACGTCTCTCAGTCTAACGATGTCTATACTAGATCCAACTCCTCATTCGATATGCCCAGTTGCAACAGAAAGATGATACCGTTGAAGACCACTATCAGAATTCTCTGAGGACGCTTGAACAGGCCGAAGCAGACACAAACAAACATCTTGAAGAAATTAGGGATGCGCTGGCGAAACATGACGCTAAAGGCAAAATTCTGATAGAAGAAGCCGCTCTGCTACGTCAACAACGGGAATCGT
>JAJIRX010000926.1:0-102802 GCA_023853785.1 Psilocybe azurescens
GAAGCGGACTTCCCAATTCCGACTTTCTCTGGCCTCTCCGGCTCATGGCCGGATTCCGGCACTGTCCGGACCACTCAGAACGGATTCTCCGGTTGAGAGCAATCTGCATGATCACCATGATATTTTAACATAGTTATTAATTAGCTTTCGTAGGGCAAATTTATACAATCCACACTGGTGTTTGTAAGTACGAGAAGGTCAAGGTTTGTCACATGTGATCTGGCGGGAAAAACGTGATCACGATTCACGACGTGCTGTTGTTTATCGTTGATCATTGGTATAGCTATTCTCCTTCTTGCGTACTGAATAAAGCACGAGCTTAAAAATATTATGAGAGCCCTGATTTTCTTGATAGCGTCAAGGAGGTCTTGCATAGTGGCAGATATCCGGTTGCGGTGGATCAGAATTTCGTTACACATCTGCAATAGATCTCATGATCGCGAAGCGTCAATACTGCACAATTTCAATCTCTTGATGATTTTGATGGCTGTAAATGCAGTTTAAAGATTTTCATAAAAGTCACAGACATAGTTAGCATGCAATAGGGTCTAGGTAACATAAACGAGCAGGGTATGAGGCGGAGAATGAGGCGGAGTCCGATCATGAGGCGGTGAGGCGGATTTCTGATATCCGACTTGTCCTCCGCAATTGAGTGGAAATGTGTTGGAAGACATTGGGGACTTCGAAGAAAATTCAAAATTTGTAAGCCCTACTACTTGACAAGGGAAAGTATTTTATAGATATGAAACCTGAGAGTGATACCAATGCATCCTAACTACACTTCCTGGTCTCCGAATGCAGAATATATGTGTTGTGGAAACAGAGAAGGGAGAGCGAAATGGTCAGTTTTTGCTTACATAAACAGGTGTTGAATAGTAGTGACGCCTATCTTAGCACTGGACGTCTCACAAACGGCTTTTAATTCCGACATCTTCGTTTCTTCAATGTTATACACGTTTGATCCATTATTTACGTAGTCGTCCTATGTACCGTCATGCTTTTCCGATGTCGAATTATGAGTATGTTCTCAATTCTGTCAAGTCTAATGGTACCACGCTTCTTATCAGGATTAAACATGAAAGTTTGGCTGATATGCGTCGACCTTCGACGTCTATTTCCTACATGGAGGCTTTCCCTCTAGGTTCGTAAGGCAGCAATAGCGCTAGTCCTCCCGCGAAGATGATGAGTGCTCCTGAGATGTATACAGGGACGGATGTCGTTATATCAGCGTAGAGTGCGATGATGGGTGCCTAGTAAGACATGCATCGTTAATTAAGTAGTATGCAATACGGCAGGGGATTTGGGAAGGAAAAGAAGAAGGATGGAAGGACTTACGATGAGCCCGAAAACGCGGGTCGCAGCTGCTGTCAGCCCATTGCCTGTCCCTCTATCTTTGGCGGGAAAGATCTCCGGAGAGATAGCGTATAGGATGCCGTACATGACCTATTCAAAGTTATCAGTTGTCAGTTATCAGGTATAGGTTCACGTTAAGTTTAGATCTCGTTTCGTTTTTAGGTTTAGGGTTGTTTTTAGATTTAATGTTCTGGCGGTTGGGGGTGTAGATTCGAGAGAAGCTGGACACTTACGTTGCTGAAGAAAGAATATCCGCAGTTCCACCCCAGGAGGGCGTTTGAGGTCCGCGCGGTGGTGGTCGCGAATAGGAATGCGCCTGTGAGGGCTGTGTATTTTTATAGGGTGAGATAATGAGCGAAGGATGAGGGTGGATTCAGAAGGGGCGAGTGAATGTGAAGCAGTCAAAGGATGAGTGTCGATTAGAGGAGAGCTGATAGTAAAGATTTGGGGAATCCATGCGTACCTGCAGATGTAGCGAGCGCGCCTCGTCGTCCGAGTTGGGGGATCTCGACTAGCCATGTTGCGAAGAATGCGGCGGGTATCCCTACGACGCTGAGGATAAAAGTCTGTGTGTATGAGATGGTTTGGAAAAGTCAGTGTATGGTTATGTTTAGAGAGGGAAATCGCGAGGGGATGAAAGAGTGGTTGGGTTACTTACATTGCGGTATGTGATGTTGAGAGACGCGTCGTCGAAGTGTGCGCCTTTGCTGTTCAATCTTTTGGGAGGTTTGGTTTAGTGTGATATTTATGGGATACAAGAAAGAGAGATTTACAGGAATGATAGGAAGTTGTTGTACAGCGTGGAAGCGAGGCCGATTATGCCTATATTTTCATTATTGATACCATTTGGTTAGATCTGAACCAGGAATGTATTGGATCTACGCACCCCACACAGATATTAGAAGAGAAGTAGAATACGCGATTTTCCTTGTGCGGAATAGCGATTTGACATGATCCAACGTGAAGTCCGACGTGCGGGTCAAAGACCACATTTTCCTCTCCTCCCCCTCCACTAGTGCTCTTTTCATTTTTCTCGTCAGAATAAGCACCGATAGATGTAAGCTGCTTCCAACGGTCAACGAGGACGTGGTGCGATTATACGCCGCGATGCGGTGGATGATGGACACCGCCTCTGCGTCGCGGCCTTTGCCTATTAGATAGCGCGGGCTTTCGGCGAGAGTCGAAGAGGAAGAATCGGGCGCCCCAAAGGAGGAGGGTTATCCCGCCGAGGAGGAAGAGAAGGTAGCGCCAGCCCATGTTGTCGGAGCGTGCGCAGGGCTGGGGGAGGAGGGGAGGCGACGGGGCAGGAGAAGTTGGCGATTAGGGGCCAGGCGAGCTGTGCAAATGGTTAGGTGGGTGGTTAGTGGTTGCTGTGATGAAATATCGGGGAAGGGAAAGAGACGGAAGAGCAGGACGTACGAGGTTGACTAGGAGCTGGCCGAGGCACCAGAATATGGACATGAATGTGAGGAGGTATTGGCGGGAGGCTGGGACGAAATCTAGATAGAGTATTTGATTGGTTAGAGACTTGGAATTGCAAAAATAAAGTCTTGGAGTATTAATATCGCATTGGTTGCTGACCTAGGAAGACTGCTGAATCTATGGGAAGGTTTCCTAGAAAGATAGGTTCATATTAGTACAGTATTTGGGATCGCAGTTTGCGTCGTGTGCATGAGGATTTGCCAGGTTAAATTTTGCTGCCCTCCAACGCCGACGCCCATGACGGCGAGCAAAGATGCTAACGTGATAAAATTCGACGACCCTCCAGCGGCGAGACCGAATACCCCAGCGAGGAATAACGTGATGTTAAAGCACCATCTGTAAGTAATTGCATAGCATACGATCGCATAAGTACGTAGTATGCAGTACGTGGAGAAGACAGAAACAAAGACGTGGACGTGTAATGGATTTAAAGTTTAAGTCTGGAGTGAACGACGCACCGTCTTCCCCAGATATCGCAACCCAGGCCCCAGAACACGGCCCCGACCAGAAGGCCTGCGTTCGCCGCGAGACTGAGGAATGGGGGTGTGAATCCGAACTCGTCGACGACTGGGGTGAGGATGAGCCCTGTTATCAGCTGGTTGTTTTATCGGGGTATGTTTTAAATTTAGAATGGTAGATAGAACGTGTGAGGTCTTGACTGTCGAGATGGATGGGTTTGGACGTACGGGCCATACGCTATCTCTGCATGATTGAATTTATTATTTGTGTCAGTGAATTTTGGAGATTGGGTTTGAAGAAGGATAATGATGCTTACGCGAACCACCCAAAGCCTGATACGAGGAAGAGCATGTACTGCAACGGTGAATCGACATGTCGGAAGATTGATTAGCTTTCCATCCGGTCTTCATGCTTCATGCATTATGAAGCATTTGAACTCTTGAACGCAACGCACCTGGTACTTCCCCATCCCTATCTCTTCGATCGCACGGTTGAGGACCAACGTTTTCGCATAGTAAATTGGCTCCAATGAGCCGTCATCTTGGTAGAGATTCTCGACGGAGCTGTGGGTCGTATGGGAGGCTTTCTCTGATACATCGATAGGGGACTTTTCGTCGTGGAGATCGTCAGAGTTCTGCTGGATGGTGTCGTCGGGCATGGTCATGAAGGGCAATGTAAGTATCCTAGTTTTGAGGGGTGACCGGGACCGGGACCAGGGAGGTGGATGAAATTTGTTACTTATATACTCCCCACAACTCCTCGTGAACGAAAATAGACACATTGAGAATTTCTGGAATCGAATCCAGTGCTTAGGCGAGGCATGGGTGGGGTCGGTCTTGGATGGATCCGGATTGGTTTATCTTGGCTCCGGATCAGGAACTTTCGCACCGTTTGTCAGTGACTGGATGAATAGAAGCATTGTCAGTTACCAATGACCAATGAGCAGCCGCTTTGTCTGGTTTTTTTGACTTGACAGGAGGGAGAATGTGTTTGTAACAAGTAAGCTCGATGCCGCGATTGCTATCTTATGTCCAAACATTGGGATTTAAAGAGGTTGGGGATAATAACATAACCTCGGAAGGTTTTTTCGCCGGAGGGTAATATAGGAGAAACGATCCGATAGGCGTTAGAGAGCAAATGATATTTTGATTTTTCATTATGTGGTAAGGAGGAAGGTCATATGCACCGATGCTGAAGCTTACGATCACACTGGATTGGACCCCATGATAGGAGTTAAAAGCAACAGAAATAAAATAGCTCGGGAAGTCAGTCGTATGCATCGATAGTTTACATGCCCAACAACCCCTCATTTTGCAACGGCGGTGGTTGCGCCTTTTTGCTCCTTCTCTCGTTTCTCTCGTCTGCGTTTGACGTCCCAGTTGTACACGCGAGCGGTGTTTACTTCCATGATCGTGAGCTGCTCTCGCAGGAATTCGAGATCTTCGATGGTGTTGTTCAGACTTGTCCTTGTGCTGTGTCGAGTTTGGCTTTTAGGAGGGCGATGGCGGCTGGGAGCTTGTACGATAGCATAACGTTGGCCTGGTGTTGGATGTTGGTTTTTAGATGTGATATTCGATGTGTTGTGGTGTAATAGACGGACGTACCCCGAGCCATAGATATACAGTGTCCGTGTCTTCGAGCTCGGCCTCAGCGTAGAGCGTGTCATTCAACTCGAACGTAGTGGTGAGAGGTTTAGCAGGACCGTCGCTTTCCTCCTCCAGATCTTCTTCGAGGTCGTCCTCATCGTCCTGAGCTTTGCTCTTGCCTTCCTAATAAGATCTTCAACATCAACAAATCCAGTGTCATTTGACGAATGGGTGCTTACTCTTCGTTCTTGGAGATACTCCACCATATCCAGCGTCTTCCTGATATCAGGGATTTTCTCCTCAAGGCTCGCCCGACGCTGCGTCAGACTGGAGTCCATGTATCGGTACTTGCTGAGCTTCCAGAACGAGACCATGTTTCACTGAGGTTGTCAAGTTAGAATAGGCGAGAGAAACGCGTACGCCAGGGCATCTTGGAAGCTTTTTAGTGTGGATTCGACACCGGCGTCGGGGTTGCCTATGTATTCATCGACGTCTGCCTAATATTGCAGATCCCTTCATTGAGTGACCTTGATATTAACGAGAACACAGTAGAGCGTACAATAAAAGGCGCTTTTGGGATTCCTCTGGGATTCTTCTCGTCAGAGAACACTGTTTTGGGTTTGGTAGTAGCCATAAGACTCAAGAGATTCTGGTCGGAGCCGCAAGCTACAACTGATTTAGGACGATTGATTGCGCGTGAGGGCGCACACAGTGATAACCCGCGCGGAGGCTCAAAAATTAGGGTTCATCATATAAATTCTGTGCATTTTTTCTTCTGTTCAGATCCCTCAGGTCGGTATCCGTTGTTTTCTTTTCTCTCCCTTCCTCAAGCTAATACAAATAGCAGTGGATTTTTATCTAATGTCCCGGCTTATTATCAAGAATTTGCCTGTCTATGTGACGCCAGCCAGACTCCGCGAGCACTTTGAGCAGAAGGGAGGCCCAGGCGGGACCCTCACCGATGTGAAAGTCTCGTCCAAGTCGGACGGAACCTCACGGCGCTTTGGGTTTGTGGGCTTTAAGTCGGAGGACGAGGCGCAGAAGGCGCAGAGGTGGTTTGATAAGACTTTCATCGATTCGACGAGGATTACTGTCGGTGTTTCTGAGGTGTGTTTTTCTTCTATTTATCATCTATTTTTTTTTGTGTTTAACAGTTGTATTGTAGGGAGCAGCAGATGCACCACGACCGCATAAACGACAGCGTCTAGATCCCGATACCTGGCTCTCAGGTAGCAATGCTGCCTCTGCCTCCTCGCCAAAATCAAAAGATTCTTCCACTCAGACACCCGCCAAGGGTGACAAACAGCGCGAAGAATTCATGAAGATCATGGAAAGAAGAAAGGCCCCGCATGGGCGAACGAGGCCGCTCCTGCACCTGTACCTGTTGCGGTGCCAGCTGATTCGGCTGCGACAGTCCCAGCTCACGAGGATGATAGTCAACACAGGGGACGATATCTGATCTGGAGTGGATGCGCCAGAGAATGTCTGCCGTTGATGTTGAGGAGCGGGTTTTTGAGCAGGACGAAGAGGACGGCGGCAGCCGGAAAAGAAAACTGCGACGGTATGCATACCTCAATACTTTGTTCTGAGCACTTCAGCGTTAACTTATATTTTTCATAGGCATCTGTCCCCATAACGGTTGACGCTTCTCAACCTGTCGACCCTACAAAAGAAACGATCCTAAGACATCCCGATTGTTCGTCCGAAATTTGCCTTTTCATGTACGGATGAGGAGCTTGCGGCGCTGTTCAAGCCCTTTGGACAGATATCTCAGGTGAGAATTGCTTTCCTTCTTTTCTTGACTTCCCTTCTGTGTTTCGTACGAGACACGAACAAAAAGATGACATATATATAGGGACATCAGACCTTCGGGAATGCTGATCCTCTTGGAATACCGATAGTAGAAAATTTATCTGATTCTCTTCCTCGTCCTCAATGTTCTGAAATTATATTTTCCGAATCTTTGTGCTGACTCTTTTTCCTAGGTAAATATCTATTTCGCATCAAGCATCTTAAAGATGTATAAAATAAATAGGGACATCAGACCTTCGGGCATGTTGATCCTTTGCGGAATACCGATAGTAGAAACTTTTCTGATCTTCGTTACTTTCTTATTCGTCGGAATTTTTCTTACGTTTGCATTCTCTCATTGTAGATCCATACCCCTCGCGATCTACGACGAAGCAGCACAAAGGCCTGGCCTATGTCACCTTCGCTCAGCCCGCCGACGCGCTAGCCGCGTACGAAGCTCTTGACAGGAAATCGTTCCAAGGGCGTCTTCTCCATATACTCGCGGCTGTTGATAGGAAGGGCAAGCCGGAGGCGGCGGAGGGTGAAGGCCACAAGAAGAGTTTGAAGGAGGAGAAGAATTCGAAGCGGAAGGCGATGGCGGGGCAGGAGTTTAATTGGAGCATGCTGTATATGAATGTACGTACTTGTCGTTTTGTTAATACAATTTTTCTTGAACCAACAAATTATGTTTATCTGTCACTAGAGCGATGCCGTTGCTCTTCGATCGCAGCGCGTATGAACATCGATAAGTCGGAGATCCTGAACCCAGAAACGGGAGATAACGCAGCCGTGAAGCTCGCTCTCGCTGAGACGCACATCATCCAGGAGACGAAATCGTACCTCGAATCGCAGGGCGTGCTCTTGTCGTCGTTCAGCTCCAAAGCGCGTTCAGATACCACCATCCTCGTCAAGAACATACCCTACGGGACTACCGCTGACCAAATTCGGGAGCTGTTCGAGCCTCATGGGGAACTCAGCAGGGTGCTGGTCCCGCCGGCCGGCACGATGGCGGTGGTCGACTTTGTGATCCCGGATGAGGCGAAAAAGGGGTTTAGCGCTGTTGCGTATAGGAGGCTGGGGAATTCGGTGGTGTATTTGGAGAAGGGCCCGCTGGGGATGTTCGTGGAGGGCTTTGTGCCGCCTGTGAAAGGCACTACAACAGCAGTGCCCACGGCGGCGATGCACGCGGTGCGCATTCATGAGCAAGTTGCGGACGCTCCGGGCGACGGAGCAGGCGAAGGCGAAGGCGAGCCGTCGATCCACGGCGGCTCGACATTGTACGTCAAGAATCTCGCATTTGCGACGACGCAAGAACGCCTCGCGAAAGTATTCTCGCACCTCCTCGTTCTCATTCGCTAGGGTTCAGACCAAGCCCGATCCGAAGCGCCCCGACGGGAGTGCGCGTCTCAGCATGGGGTACGGGTTCTTGGGTTTCAAGGACGCGGAGGGCGCGCGGCAGGCGATGAAGAGCGTGCAGGGGTTCGTGCTCGATGGGCATGCGTTGCATGTGTCGTTTGCTGGGCGCGGGGCGGATGAGGGCGAGGCGGGTAAGAAAGGCAAGGATGAGGCGACAGGGACGGGCAAGAGCAGAACGACGAAGATGATTGTGAAGAATGTGCCGTTTGAGGCTACGAAGAAGGATATGCGGGATTTGTTTGGGTGCGTTTTTTATTCGCCTTTTCTTTTTTTTTTTTGTTCCAGATGACTGATTTCCCATTAATATGATAGTGCTCATGGACATCTCAAATCCGTGCGTCTCCCAAGAAATTCGACTCTCGTTCGCGCGGTTTCGCTTTCCTCGAGTTCGTGTCACGGCATGAAGCGGAGAACGCGTATAATACCCTCCGGCATACCCATTTCCTCGGGCGGCATTTGGTGCTGGAGTGGGCGGAGGAGGCCGAGCAGGACATCGAGGTATTGCGGAAGAAGGCCGGGGTGGGGTATGGTGCGGGCAAGGCTATGCCTGGAAGGAAGAGGAAGTTGGATATGGGCAGGGATGCGGAGGAGGATGTGGATGGTTTGGAGTGATTGCACTCTTTTTCTTTTCTTTGTGTACTTGTCCCATGATTTTTGTGTATTATTCGTATTTCGCCGGCATGGCTATAATTCATTCCTATGGATCTTATTGCAGATGAATGATACTTGGAGATGAGGCTTCCCAGAAACACTTTATTTATGTCCTGTAGAATACATTTTTATGCTAACTAAACTGGCTCTGTAACGGAGAATTAAGTCTACATAAAAATCCTACATACTTGTGGCGACGCATTCAGCGCACGGGATCACGAGAAAGGCTTTTCCGAGCTGAACGCCTGGACACATGGACGTGCGGACAGGCTCAGTATGTTCCAGATATCTAGAAGAGTTTGAACTGGGATATCCGTTAGATGTATGGTCCTGGACGGTAAGTGCGTGGCTTCTTGAAGCGCTTGGTCGATGAATGATCTATTGAGAATCGTGACATTGTCCATGGATCAAGCTCAAGTTTTATGAGGTCACGTTGAAGTACGGGGTTGCGATATAATACGCAATGGGAGGAGAATTCGACCCACCCCTTTGCTATGCATCCACGAAGACGCAGATGCTGGACGGCTGGTCAAGGGAGCGTCTGTGATAGTTTCAATCCTCGACAGCTGGTCTCGATTCAACTTAGAAATGTTTTCGAAAGAGAAGTCTGAATTCAATTTTTGTTTCTGTACATACACGATGGATATTCAGACTGGTAGATAAATTATCGAATCAATGAATGACCAGATTACAAAACGATCCCGTTGTTTAATATGTTCATTAAGGGCTCGATCCAAGGTTGTCCGGGCACTAAGTTCAGAGTCTCCTCTCTGAAGGAAACAGAGTAGTTGAACATCAGATTTTTCTCAATGTCGCTGACTATCACCATTATTCCACCAAGGTTTCCGTTCTCTATGCATAAGTTTCTGAAGTTGAGCAACCGGCTACGGTATTCTTCGCACTCCTCCGCGCCGAAATACTCTAGAGACTCTCGAGAGTCCAGAGGCAGCACTGCCGCGTCAACCATTGTGAAGGAATTTTGCGGCTTTGTCGCGCTCGGGTTAGACTTGACTTTGATGAGGACGATGTCACGAAGGCCCCGTGTGGGGTCGAGGGCAAGGTCGAGGGCAACGAGGCCGAACTGTGAGATTGTAGGTTTGTGCCTGTCGCAGAATGCGCGTAAAGGTTTGAATGGGTCGGCTTCGTGTGAGGCAGATTCAGGTAGCATGGCTGCAGCAGCAGCTGCTGCTCGCTCTTGTTTATTCAGCCTACATGTAGCTTTGTGGTGGGGCCAAGCTTCCTTTGGCATGTTCGATTCTGAGGATGTAGAAAGAGATGAGTCCTCTTTCGTATATGGAGACTTGGAAAGAATGAAAATTACACAGTACAGGGCAATCATGCAGCCCTTGCACCTGGAAAGGGAGGCACCGTCAAGTCTGGACTTTCCACAATGTAAGTTTTGACATGCAGTGTATAGTTTTCGTGCGAATTGTTTGGGTTCTGATGGCATGGTGATTGCGTAGATATAGAAGAGAATTTTCGGAGAGAAAGTAGATAGTTTGTATCTGTGAACCTCTTGGGCGACCGGAAAATGTAAGGTAGAGAAAAAGTAAGAGGAAAGGGCCCACACTATTTAACAGCATGGATAATTGCACGGAACAACCGTTTTCGGGTTGGATCATGTGAACATGACTGAAAATATGTCCTCATTCTGGGATAGTGGCCCATTGTTCTTGCATTATGCGACTTCTGACCGATGTTCGCGACAATCAAGGGCCAACAGGGGCCAACTTAATGGCACCAATTGGTACACGTGATCGTGTTTTAAAGGGTAGTAGTTATCAGGTGGACCAAGTATCCAGAAGCCTGCCTTAGTCGTGAAGATAATAGCTGTACAATGAAATGCAATGACTAAAAAGAGGGCGCGCAGGTGAAGCCAATAGTTGAAAAGGTCTATTGTATTATACAGATAGGAGTTTCGAAGTTGCTTCGAAGCACTTAAAACATTGTGGAAAGGTCAAGTTCATCTTTGTCGCTGTTGTAGATACGGCATACATTAAATACAGATAGTCATCTTGGTGTAAATTGGTCCTTAAGTCAACCAATGCATTAATTGACGTCCCAATTGCTCATTATTTTCATTATCGGCTCTACCCATAGTTGACCGGCACCAAGTTCAGGGTATTCTCTCTAAAATGCTTGGCAATGATCATCATCAATTCTGAAAAGATGTTGATAACGAACACCATTACTCCACCAAGGTCGCCCTTCCCCTGCGGTGTGGTCTGAAGTCACTCAACTCGCGGCGAACGCCTTCGTATTTTTTGCTCAGTCTAAGAACTCTAGAGAGTCTGGAGTCCAGCGTTAGCACTTTAGCCTCTAATACTTTGAAGTTTTTATGTGTTCCTATTGGGCGCGGGTTGGGTCTGACTTTGATGAGGAACATGTCGCTCAGGCTTCACGTAGGGCCAACTGCGAGGTCGAGGGCGACGAGACTGTATTTTGAGATGGTGACTCGATGGTATGCGCAGAAATCACGTAAAGGCTGAAGCAGATCGACTTGGTTCGAGGTGGAAAAGAGTGCCAAATCTGCCGTTGCGTTGGGCCTACAAATTGGGCCGTGGAACGGCAAAGTTGTTCTTTGGAATTCTGGTCTCTGGGGATCTAGAGAGAGAGATGAGTACTTCTATCGTATCAAGTGGGTGAAGGAATCGAGGCTTACGCAGTGGACCGATATCATGTCGCATCTACACATTAAAGTGCAACGGACGAGGTTGAAATTTCTGCAGGGGATATTATGACAAGGTTTCTTAGACATTCGTCGTCGGTAAACTTCTAGGCCTGCCGATGACATGGTAACTGTTTAATATAGAAAGTCTATGTAGAGAGGAAATTAAATTGAAGGCAACAAAGAAAGTAAAGGGGAAAGATGCACGCACGGTATACGATAATTTTATTTTAGTATTAAGCACCATCTAGAATATGTGTTCAGGTATAAAAATATAAAGTTTGAGTGTATTCCGGGGAAATGGAGCTATCGTTCAGGCATTGTTCAGCATCTCATTCACTTAGGTAACATCGTGTTCCGAAATTGGATGCCATTAATTAATTCACGTGATCGTGTCGTTCTCACGCTCTCGTTCCCGATCAAATGGCCATCAAAAATAAATGACTCTTCCTTTCATACCATCACCATATCCCCAGTTTCCAGCCTCCTTTTCTTTTCTGTAAAAAATCATACTAAACAAGCACAACCGATGAGAAATACGGTCTCCAACCATCGCCTACCTGTTCGAACATACCCAAGCAACCAGAACAATGCTTTTAGACCTAATGTCAATGTCACGCTCTTGACTAAATTGATATATGCTGCTATAGATGTATTACATGCTCGTAAGCTCAAGGGCAAACGGAAAGCGTCCGAGGACGCTGAAGATGAAAGAATCTTCAAACGCGCCAGAAGTTCGCGAAGTTCTCCAAGTTACGACCAGCACGAAATTAGCTCAGAAAGTGCCAATTCCGACTCGCAGTTGCAGGTCAAGGTCGATTATCCAACGGCCCAGCCGTACAGCCAGACGTCACCCCTGGCGGTGAAGTCATTCCTATTTTACGCCATGTTTTGAATATATGTTACGACAGCGACGAGTCACAAGGAGCTGGGCTCGCCAGACCAGATGAACTGACTCTCGGAGTTTGGAGTAGAGAAGACGATGAACTGCGCGAGGCTTTACTGGCAGTGAATGAGTTTACTCCGGGTCCCACAGGTATCGACCTGGGAGAAATCAAGTTTAGTAAGGACGACGCGCATGCCGTTTGCGTTTCTTGCGACTCTCGTTTCACTTTCGCGAATGATGACTGGTTGCTTCTCGTTCCATCTCTCGGTATCGATTCCGAATCGAACGACATCCAGTCGGATACTGCAGCGGACCTCCTCCTAGCCACTCGAATGTTGCAAAAAGCCGGCCGGGCACATTTGGACGCCAATTTGAAAATCATTCTTCAACCTCAGGATGATTCGCCATCCCAGCCTTTTTCTTTTCTTTACAGCTAGATTACAAGGCATCCATCATATATCCCGTGATAATGGACCCATTTCCTTGGAAGCATTCCACTAAAAGGGAGGTACAAGCTCTTGAAGATTCTCGAAGGCGACTCTTGACGGCGGCGTACCTCTCTGACGATGTAATATCCACGAGCCACAACAAACCCATCACGGTTTCCTCATTTTACTCGACAATGGGTCCCGCCCCTCCCTTACCATCTAAAGAAGCCACTAATTTCATGCAGCCGGAGGCCCTCTCACCCACTTTACTCCCTTTCCAATGCCGGAGTGTCGCTTGGCTACTGGAGAGAGGGGATGACCGTCACTTCAGAGGGCGTCATCACGGCTCAAACGTCCTCTAGCCAGTTTTCGTTTTGGAACGAAGTCAAAGAAGGCGAGTATACCTGGTATCTCAACCGCTTAAGCGGAGAGCTATCAGATTCAGCACCTGAATTCCCAACGATATACGGTGCAATGTTGGCGGAAGAGCCGGGATTGGGCAAGACAGTAGAAACTATTGCGTTGATGCTTCTTAACCCTGCGCCGTCGGACTGGAATCCCGCCTTGACACGATGGGATCCAGTCGGTCATCTCCACATTAAAGCCATCAAGGTATGACTTGTTTCTACATATTTATTTTTTCTAACAGTTTTTGCATCTAGAGTACATTAATTGTCACTCCGCCTTCATTAGCTTCCCAATGGAAGACGGAATTGGCAAACCACGCTCCTTCACTGAAGGTTCTTGTCTACGAGGGATGGACAAAAGTCAAAGTCCCCATTACGAAAACGCCATGGGAACTCGAACGCTTCAAGCAGCTGGAAATCGAGTCCAAGCCCAAGAAAAGGAAGACCAAAGCGCAGAGACTAGGAAAGAAGAAAGCCATGGCTGACGATCTCGATGAGGGGCAGTTGGATCAAGATGGTCTGCTGTCAAGGAGCGACGACGGCGAGGTCCTCGATTGGTGCAATTATGTGCATCAGTTTGATGTGGTGATTACCACGTACAATGTTCTGAGGAGCGAGATACATGTTGCGCGTCCGCCGCCTGATAGGCCGAGGAGAGAAGAGGCGATTTATTACACGTCGGCGCGGCTGAGGAGCCCGTTGGTTATGGTCGAGTGGAAGCGCGTTGTCATGGACGAAGTGCAAATGGTCGGAGGTGGACAGGCTGCGTAAGCGTTCGATTTCTTTCATTTTCGGACAATGTTAATCAGATGTTGCAGCGAGATGGTTTCCCTCATTCCTCGCCTATCGTCTTTGGCTGTTTCAGGGACACCAGCTAAATCGCAGATGGCTGATCTCATCCATGTTCTCAAGTATATTTTCTGCGCCACCCTCCTTGTTTTTGCCAATGCTAAATCCACTTTTCATTAAGGTTTTTGCGTATTGATCAAATTGTGGGCAACCTGCGTCTCTGGAACAGGCTTTTGAAACCGGGCTTTGCGGACGACTTTGCAGCTTTTTTGAGGCATTATGGGATCAGGTGGGCCTTTATGCTACACTGTGATGGATAGCCTCTTATCGTATTCCTCAAGGACGATGAAGTCGAGCATCACGTCAGAACTCACGATTCCTCAGCAAACGCGTTACCTCGTAGGCATTGAACTGGGTAAAGTCGAGCAGCACGTAGGATCTCTTCCAATATGTCGCATATTGCCCTTTTTGCTGACCTTTTGGTATGGTTTTAGGTGTACGATCAAGCTCTCGAGGCGGTTTTACTTCAACTAGGGCTTGATGCCAGAGGAGTTGCTGCTACGGAAGGGTGGCAGGTCAATGGGAATCTACTCCGGTCTGCTATTCGTCGATTGCGTGGTATTTGTACCCATCCTCAGGTATGCATCTCGTTGCATAGAATTTATTGTACCTGACCCAATTTTTGCTACAGGTAGGTCAGCTGTTGAAGAAAGGCGACGGTCTGTACAAGCCAGGTGCCCTCAAGACGATCGATGCGGTGCTCCATGTAAGCATTGCCGTAATTTGAGCTGCAAATGTTGCTGATATGTCGATGACAGTCGATGAGAGACCAGAACTGGAAGAATCTGATGGAAGACTGGAAAGCCAAGGTAAATTCAGTCTCCGCAATCTCCACGTCTCTCAGTCTAACGATGTCTATACTAGATCCAACTCCTCATTCGATATGCCCAGTTGCAACAGAAAGATGATACCGTTGAAGACCACTATCAGAATTCTCTGAGGACGCTTGAACAGGCCGAAGCAGACACAAACAAACATCTTGAAGAAATTAGGGATGCGCTGGCGAAACATGACGCTAAAGGCAAAATTCTGATAGAAGAAGCCGCTCTGCTACGTCAACAACGGGAATCGTCGCCTGAACAAAGTGCGACTGACAAGGGCAAGGGCAAAGCACGCGACAGGGATGATGAACGAGAGGATGAGGGAGGCGAGGAGGATCCGGAGGAGAAGGGCTTCCTAAGACCCCCGCGGGAGAAGAGCATCGGGTGAAGCGCAGGACGTTGAAGCATCGTCTTCGCGAGGGACATGTGTTGCTGCATAGAGTCAAGTTCTTGCAGGGCGATGTTTATCATGTGCTTGGGAGATCTGTAGACGAGGATGCTGCCTATCAGGCTGCTGAGAAGTTGCGGCGTGAGCTTTTGAAAGGTGTATATTGGATACGTTTCGGAGATGGTGTTCTATGACTAATGTGTGCATGGGACCTATTTAGTTACTGAAACTGAAGCTGCGAAGGCGATGACCATGCTCAATGGTCCAGGCCTCAAAAGACTATCGTTCTTAAAGATTTGATTGTTGAGCTTCCTTTCCTTGGACAAGGTGGCATACGGTCTGCAGATCTGGTGTGTACCATATTTTCTATCATGGATATCATCATACCCATTCTTGAACCCACCTTAGATGGAAGAAGCCAACACCATCATTGAAGAGGTTCTCAACGACCAGTCCGATCTCACATGGGAATGGAGGACACATATCATGGGACTCCTCACAAAGCCCTTGAATCCAGGAGAAGACGACGTCGATGGCCAAGAATACCAACGCACACTTGATGACCAAGGAGAGGTCGAGACATACTTGCAAGCCTATGCTGCCATTTTGGCGGACCGACGAGAAGCACTTGTGAATGAGCGCACGCTGTTGGCAGCGCACGACGTCCGCGAGAAACAGCTCCGCCACACCAAGGCAGCTATGAAGGCGACCACGGCTGCTGCTGAAGCGTTGGATATTCCTGAAGGCTTAGATATTCAGCCAGAACACGAAGTGTTGCATGAGGAGCTGTCTGCTAAACGCAAAGAGATACTGATGCGATTGGATGGGCGATCTATTAAGAGTGTGAGTCTCGTTTGGTGTTTTCTTGTGCTTGTAAGGTGTAACTGATCAATTTGATTAGGTTTTGATTGAACTCAATGGAATTGCTGTGAAGATATTGCAAGCAAATCACCCAGAAAAATCTTAGTCAGGGAAGCTGTTGATCAGCTGCGGCTTTTTATCGCTGAGCAAAGTATGTTGTATTTGTGATAACAGTTAATTGTCAACTCAAAATTTTACTCAACCAGATTCACTGCATGATAAACTCGACGCAGACCTTGCCCTTCTTAGAAAAGCTTTCAACCAGAGGATTCTATATTTCCGCCAATTGCAAGAGATCTCTGACACAGTCGCAGAGGTCGAATGGGAAGAAGAGTCAGCTGCAGTTGCAGGCTTAGCATGCGTCACAGAAAAGACGGGGCTGGAGGCCAAGATTAACACGACACGCGCGCGACAGCGGTACCTCGACAATCTCGCCAAAGACCAGGATGATGGGGTTGTTGATGAAGACGATAAAACTTGTATCCTTTGTCGGAGCGAGTTCGTTAGGGGTTTCATTACGCAGTGGTACGTCCTTCTAAGCTTTTGTTCTCGTTAGAAGCTAGGATTTGATATCTCTTTCAGTGCGCATGTTTTCTGTGAAGGGTGTATGAGGGCCTGGCTGCTGCGAAAGAGGGGAAAACATGCCCTGTTTGTCGGTTAGTGCTTTTTTACCTTTCTTCGCCTGCACGTGACTTATTTTTTTCGCGAGGTCAGTGTGGCTATAAATCCTGACAGTGTCCAGCGATTCACCGTAAACGCCGCTCGGATTGAACCACCCCCGCAACCGGTATGCGGAGAGCCTGCTCCTCAGTCTCGTCGACAGCTCACTTATAATCGGATTGGTAATATCTACTCACATATAATACAAGTTTTTAGATGGCATGCTGATACACCCCTTGTAGATCCAAATATCTTTCGAGACATTCAGACTATGGAAACGTATGGCGATTTCGGAAGCAAAATTCAAACCTTGGTTCGACACATATCGTATTTGAAACACACCGATCCTGGTGCCAAAAGCATCGTATTTTCTGCATGGGCCGATTCCTTGCATAGTCAGTGGTTATCAAGAAATATCGCCTTTGGCAGTCCATGGCTGACCTGACCTGCTATTAGTTGTTGAACATGCTTTGTCGGAAAATGGAATCCGAAGCTTGCGGATCGATCAAGGCTCAAAAATGCAGCTGAGAAGTTTGCAGCGGATCCCAACATTCTGGTTCTATTGCTGCATGGGTGTGTTAGCTTCGTTTTTACACGAGATTGGTTCTAAATGCTTATTATTTTTTATCAGGGAACGAGAGAATGCTGGCCTGAACGTTACATGCGCATCTCGCGTATTCCTTCTCGAAAGTGTGGTCCATCACAGCTTCGAGATTCAAGGTGTGTAAATGGCGTATTTGTGCATCTCAAGGATGTTTTACTCATCATATGAATGCAGCTATTGCCCGAATCGATCGACTTGGCCAAACGCGACCCACAGAAGGTGAGAACCTTAGTCAATATTGCTACGAGGATCACTAACGATTTCTTTATCGTGATAGTTTACTGCTACTATGCTGAGGGTAAGCCATTCATTTATCTATATCGTTTGAGTTATGTTATTGATTATGGCATCCTTTCTGTTAGGCACGATTGAGCGTAATATCCTCGACCTCGCTGCCCGAAAAGGATTATCTTTATATACCAAAGAGAACTCACTGGGAACTGTCAACGTATCATCGTTCAATCAAGAGGGCGAACAGGGTATCGACAACCCTGAAAAACGCAAAGGCCTCCAACGAGGCGATTTCATATACAAGATCGACGACATGCTTTCGATATTATTCCCCCACATGTTCGAGGATCTTGAATACCTACTTCCACCTTCGGTCGCCTTGCCTCTGGAAGACCCCACCATCGCGGATGTCGATGTCGCAATGTCGGATCCCGTTCCATCGCGAAACATCTCTACCACTCCTGCGATTATTGAGGTTGCTGGCCCGTCTACGCTCACCTAGAATTATCTAGATTTTGGACGGCGCGCTGTCCTTATTGTACCTTGAGGGCCCGTTTATCTATTTCGTTGCTATATCAATTGTTATCTTCGCTGGATATTTGCTATCAGTCTAAGCTGTCCTTTGTAATCTTGTTATTAATAGTTAAATTGAGCATATGACAACTGCGGTGTCGCAAGAATAGTTGGTTGCGTGCAAAGGTAATTTTTGGTTTGAGTACTTTCAAAACCCCTGGACACCTACATACGACACAAGTGAAGTAGTATTATTACACAAATATACATATTACATGAAAAACACCGGTCCTATTATGGATTACAGCAACAGCGGTCACGATAGTGAGCGTAGACAGTGATTCAAACTTTTTTTGGAAAACAACATCGCATCATTGTTGATTTTGAATTTAGTTCCTGGAGCGAGCAGTGGTAGTAGTAGCAGGCTGGTCGACATTGACGGAGGCCTGACGTTTCGCAGCCGCTTTCTTAGCTGCCAAGTCAGAATCGTCGGTGTGAGAGTGGGCGTGAGCTCCGCGATCCTATTAAAGACACGAGTCAACTAACGAAGAAAGAAAGCTAGACGACAGCGAAATAGAATAGAGGACGAACCTGTTTGAGATTCAAATCGCGCTCCATGGTCTCTGCGATGCCGTCGACTTCGCGAGTGCACTCCCCGCTGTGCAACACTCTCCTAGAAATCTCCTCGTGGGAGGTGGCGCCGTGCAAGGTGCCTCCGCGCTGCAAGAAATGCTCCATGGGGACGGGCGCGTGGGTTTGAGATTGGTGGACGACGGGCGCCTCGTGTGTGACCTCGTGGATGGGGATCGTCGTGTGGATGTGTTGTCTGTCGATGGCTATTCGAAGAAGGGACGGATATCAGCTCACGGAAATGGAATATAAAGCGAACGTTCAAAGATGGGAGACGCACTTTCTTTTTCGATGACGGGTTGGATGACGTGGTGGACGTGGTGATGGACAGTTTCGTTCACGGTAGTGCCTTTATCGATGATAGTCCTTTCTTTGGAGGAGTGTGTCTGGGCGAGAGGATATGAATGGGCACGACGAAAATAAGAAAAGAACGATCGAACATACCAAGGTGTCATGGAACTGGTTGACCTGTCCCTCGAACAAGGTGTTATCATCGACCTTGTTGGCGTGTTTCTCGCGGACGTGGGTGATGGGATGAATCTAGAGTCCGGGGTGTCTGAATTAAATAAGGCAGACAGAGGTATTTTTTGTAGAACGCACGAATGACTTGTGCTGCTCCTCTAATTCTTCGGCAGCAACAATTGGTTGAGTGTGATGTTGGACATGATGAACTGGATAATGTATATTTTAGCGACAGCAATTATCGTATAGGTCATCGAGACATACTGTGACGTTCGCGATCCTTGATTCGTGAAATTTCCTCAGTCTCGATGTGTCGAATCCGTTCGTGAGTGACGGCTGTGAAGATAGTTAGATACGTTACACATAAACATTGGATAAGTCAGCATACGCTGGAGTTGGTTAGTGTCCTCTTCCGCATTGGCAGTAGGCATGGAGTCCTTGGGACTATTCTTGTTGTGCCCAAAGTTGTGGTCCCCGGATAAAACTGAAAACAAAAGATTAACTCAAAAACCATGTTGAAAAAGGGAGATTTCCTACTTCCAGCATGGCCAACGTCTGCTTCGTACTCGCGTTCGCGATACATGTACTCTGTATCGGCAGAGGGTCGTCCACCTGAACATGTACCACGTAAGCAGACTTGACGTCAACAAATAGAAATATTTCATACGGTTGGCATCATATCCAGGATCTAAAGCCCCAGTTCGAGAGTTGCTGGCCAGAGCGGGAGCGCGACCGTCGTTGGTGTCTGACGCATAAGAGTCACGAGTGTTGCGTTTAGACGACGATCCGAGACCTGTGCCTCCACCAGACGATGTACCTGTATCGGTAGCGCGAGCTGGGAGACGGCCTTCAGAATACAACAATTCACGAACATGAAAAATATATACTTTTCGGTTGATGGGTACCAGACAGATCACTTCCCGCAGCAGCAGCAGCGTCTGTTCCGTATCCGGCGATACCTTGAGTCTTAGCCCGTTCCATATCTTGCTGCATTGCGAGCTCGGACGCGACATTGCTGGGCTTTCCGGAAGTGCCGGGGCCAGTACCCGAGGGTAGCTTGTGAGAAGGGCCATGGGTGGCGCGGTTGGAATTGGTGAGACGACTAGCTTCCCTGTTCAAACCACTGTCCACATTAGAGGCCGGGTCATTGCCTTGCAAACCAACTCCGGGACGCTCGTCGCCCGTCGTGTTGTCGCTGCTAAGCATGTTCTTCATAGTGTTGCTAATACCTGTGAGAGATCAGCATCAGCATATTAAAAAAGACGAGGAAACCCGTCAAAGCACACACCCATTGTGGAGGCGTTCTACGAGAGTTGTAGGGGTTGAAAGAATAGGAAAAGGTCTAAGTTGGTTGAGCGAATGCGAAACATAAGTTTATATACACAGAAGAAATGTACGTCATCCCGCGTCTGAAGAAATGTGTTCAGTTGGGCGGATATATCGAATGGCTCCCTTTCCAATTGAGACGTTGATTGTGAATGATCGGTCCAGGTGCTGAGTGAGTCGCTCCCCACCTCAACCCCTTCTCAAATATGGCTTTCGACGAAAAAGATCATCTGAATAACAAGAAATTAGGTCTCGGTTGCTTATTTCCTCACAAATACGCATGCTTCGTGAGCAACGCAACGGTTTGTCATGGGTGTTAATGGACCTTGGAAGGTCAATGAAGAGGGTCTGTCAACACATGATATAATCACGTGAGTGTTTTGAGCAATGAGCATTGAGAAGTCGATGGATATAAACCCCGACAAACTCCGATTGTAAACCTTGCCCAATACCTGCCCAAACTTCGTTACTTCTTAATATTCAATCTCAGAACTTTTACACGACGGTATCTTACTCTAGCCTTTTGATTGAAATTTGATCTATGTACTACATGAAAGTCTTACAGTTTCTTACAGTCGACTCAGGTCAAGTGAAGAATTGGTGAAGGCGTATGGCATGATCTACACAAAATATCCACAAAGAATTGATCGCTCGCACCAGTGTTTGTATGGGCATCCATCATGTACCCTCTCCGACTTTTCCACGCCATTTCTGCAACTAGAGTGAATCACTGCTGCTGGCGGCTCACGCATTCCTTCCCAAAAACAATATATCTTTGGGTCACATGCATGTAAAGATGTTAGAACGTTGCGATGACAGGGATATGTAGAATTTTGACCCTCCCTGAAACCCTTGCTTGCAAGGAATAGAATGTCACTGGCCAACTACCGCACCGATCGGGGCACTAATTCGAGTGCATGTATCCCCGTAGAGTGGTAAAGGTACGGGTATATATCACATCAACGCCACATAGCGGTACTGATCGACGATACCCCGTACTACCCTTGTACGTCACTGACTCTACACCAGCTAGAGTTATCACTGAATGCATCGACAAATCTTTGTCTCAAGAGCTCATGACTTGATATCGTTTTCTGTGGACTACAACTGCGGTATTTTACTTTTTATGCCGTAAGATCTAATTTATGCAGGTCACAGGAAGATCCTGTATCATAATAGGACAGACAATTAAGCTCTGGAGTTTGACGGGGCGCCACATAGACAGGATGATGGGAATGACCTGTACAATAGGACCAACGAGACGAGCACGATAGATTACTTACTTACAGAATCTCTGTCTATCGCACGCCAAAGTCAAGCCTTGAAAATAGACCCCGTCGGTTCCGACTCCGTCAATGACCAATCTTGGGTACCATTCTCTACCACTATGCCTGTAATGATCTTATCGCTCCGGCATTTAATTGTCGAAACCAAGGCGGTGCTGAGCCATCCGATCTCGCCCCCTATTCCACGATTCTAGGTCACCGTTTTTGTTCATGTTATATTTGGAGTCCTTTTTGACCATTGCACAGTTCCTGTCTCCCACAGTTCGACGTCCTCGTATAAAAACATCCGTTCATACTATTATCATATATAGCCCACACTTTAATACGGGCTGTGTTGTCATAACCCAATCACCCCGGCTCAATAAGAAAGGTCTGTTAGTTAATAAATGGTCTGAGTATGTAGGTGATCAGACGAATCTGGATTGGAATCTGGATGAGCGGGCACCAAGTACCACTTGACATGAGCATGAGCATGTATAATTATCAGCATGCTGTTTCCTAGGGAATGCCTGTCATCCCATTTAACACCCTTATAAGTCGTGTGCCATCGTTCCATACTATATCCACCAACGCCGACTAGGAAGACCAGCAAATCCTCAACTTGGGCTTTCCTACTGCATCTCTCATTCAAGCGAGCAGAGGCCCCAATGGCACGGGCGTCTATCGTCGCCCTGCTGCTTCTCCTAACCCACAACACCCTCGCCAACCAAAAGCAATGTCTTGCAAACATCAATAATATGACGATATATGGGAAGACAGATCACCAAGGTCATCTTCTCCCCCCCCTCGACGACTAACGCAACTGCAATCACGTATAAACTATGCATTTCGCAATGCGGCAATAGCCAACAGGCATTTCAGTGGACAGTATTTTCGCAGCAATTTGGTGCCTGGCTTCTCCCATGGCTAGCGCTAATCTCGCAAATCCCATTTGGAGCAAATGACAATCTGGATAACTTGGAGACTATGCTCCTCACCGTAGGCTCCCCGGTCCTGGCAGCGTACTCGTTGGGATTAACTGTCCTCAATGAGAGGTGGATTATACGACTATTCTCGAAATATCGATACCCGAATGCGCATGAGGCCGTGCGCATTCTGAACAGCTTGCAACAGTCACCCCTCAGAGTCGACTCGAATGATGCTTGGCTTGCTTCACTCATAGTCCTTCCGCAGAACAAGGATTGGTGGAGGGAGATTTTAATCTGGCTAGACTATACACACACATGGTCTATTTCGGCGGTTGCATCCATTGCTTGGGTAATTATTGCATATGTCTTCACCATCATCGATTACTTTTCACAGAGCATTCCAACAACAGTCAATGATAACGGACAAGGTATTGGGTCTGTCGGAACAATATGGCTCTGGTTGCTGGCCATCGTTGTTGGATGGTTAAAAGTATCCCCAAAATGCGACTCCAAACGACTTCTTCAAGCGGTTGAAAGGGCCAACTCCATCGCATATGTTGCCACGACCGATTCTATCCCATGCGAAGCGCGCACTGTTTCTGATCGGCGTGCGATAAGTCTCGACTTCGCGGAGGACAATGAAGCACGACGCGACGAGCGTTCAACTTCCCCATATTCAACTATTCGCGCTTATTTTTCTGGGTCGAAGCCGTTAAGGTCGTGGCTGATGCGTTTCATAACGCGTCGGATAGGAGCCACCACCACGAGCCTATAATCCCAGGCATCAGACTTCATCCCTGCCGTGAAGATGTCTCTTTGGTTCGACTCGCAACGGCGTCCCAAGTAGAAGAGTATTGTCTTCCAAGACAAGAGGATATCCGTCGCTCCCGGTCTCAGGGCCGTTGGGGGTTGGACTCTTGGACAGTTATCCGAATTTCCATTGCCTCACTTTTTGCATTGATTTTGCAATGGGGCACGACGGGTGCAGCAATTATTATTAATTGGTTTGTACCGACCGTAGGTAGGTTTCAGCTCTATTACACCTATATGCAAAACTCTAGACCCACTCCAAAAAGAGGTACTCTGCCAATGTTTGTGTATACACTATCAAAAGCGGTCGTTTATACAAATACGGGCAGAGTACCTCTTTTGAGATAAGTCTACGATTTTTCATGTAGCTGTAAGCTAATCAATCACCTTCGTTTTACTGTAATGCTGATTAACTGCTCCAATGTTAGGACTGGGCTGTCGGTCCGCGTCCTTCATCATTTATGGAGCTCTCTCCACCATTGTGTGGATCATGCTTCTAATATCCAGTCTCCTCACATACTACTCTGTGCGCACCACCGAAAGGGGCTTATTGAAAGGTCATGGAGCCGCGTCGAAAACTGATCGCATCATGAGCTGGTTTTCAGTTCTTCTTCGACGTTCTGGGAAGATCATCGCAGCATTAAACACTGTTTGGATTATATCCACTGCATTGCTGCAATTCGGGAGCTTCTACGATCGTTGCTACTGCAACAGCAACGTTTTTGGATCTCGGGATAAGGCATTCAATGTTATCATTCCAACCCAAGACGACGCCATACGTATGCGTGAGGCATGGATTGGAGGCTTCTCTCTGGCATCGATGTCAACGGCTCTGTTTATAGGATTTGTATTCTTGCTCACGAATGCCCCATACCCCAATAGTATCTGAGCATATAGTTATAATGGCTACAGTGGTAGATTTCTTGTAGAATCAATAGGAACTCAAAGGGCAGGAACCTGTAGAATATGTATTTACGGATTGATTTACTTTAATCTTTGGTCAATGTTATGGTTGTACTTCTTGAACTGCACAATTATATCTGGTATAAACTACGGCCTGGACCAAAACTCTATACTCGCCGACGTCATAAACAATAGCCAAGTCCCAACAATCAAGACAGCTGATAGCATAAAAATATCTTCCCTCGCGCCCTCTCAGCCGGCGACACGATCATATCATGAGAGCGCACCCGGTGCTGCTGCCGTGTATCTAAAGGCTGAAGCTCCTGGGATACCTCTAGTGAGTCCGCTTCCGCTTCCTCGTCCCCCGGGAGGGCCTCGTACTCCTCAAACTGAGGGAGCTGGCTCAACAATAGGCGCTGGCGAAATTGATCGAACCTCATCATCGAAAAGACGCCAACCATCTGGATGATGTTCAGGGTAAGAAATGAGTTGATGACCTTCTGGACGCTCGCGGACGATGTTCGTGACTTGGAATCCAATACAAGACCGGCGAGTGTTTGCATGATTGTTGAGCCGGAGGACTCAATCTGTGCCAAGGTGAATCATTCCCCTAAGTAATTTAGGTGTGAAAAGGGGTTGCGTACGCTTTTGTGTGCTCCGAGGGCAGTTGATACATATTGGAGGGTACCAAGTGCGGGACGATAATGACAAGAAGCACTGTGAACGAGTCGTTAGCCATCTGCAGAATCAAAGTATTTAATATGAGTGGACATGAACTAACGCGGTGAAAATCCAATTCCAAGGCCGAAAGAAAGCATTGCGGGAAGAGGCGTTCCCGTAGAAATGGGAGGGAGAGCAAGCCACGCATAACACATTAAGGTAAGCACCGAAGAGAGTAAAAGGAGGCGGTGAACAATGGATCGCTTTTTGACCCTGTCAGTTATGTATCCACACTATTGTAATCGATACAGGTTGAACGCGGGAATTATTGAGCAAAATTTTGGACGCACTATAGGATAGAGAAATATACTCCCTGCCAGGAGAAATGAAGACTGTTCGGCCGCTTTGCCTTCCGAAAGGCCGTAGCGATGCTCAATTATATTTCTTGATTGATACCCAAGTAAATTCAGCACTACATAGGTAGAGAGTGTCACTTACGGGGCAAGATGCGGGAATGGCGACCAGATAAATCCACAAAATACGTTGATGGCGATGTATAACCAGAATATGTCGCCCATATTTAGCAGATCTCTAAGATGTACCCTCCGTTTCGACGTCACGTCGTGCAGTGCCTCTTGTTCAGACAATCGTCCCGTATTCTCAGCCTCAGCGCCGATTTCCCCCGCAATCCACTTTTCATACCAGAGATAAAACAAATTCACAGTGAAGGAAAAGCCAGCGAGGAAGGTTGA
Organism: Psilocybe azurescens; assembly: GCA_023853785.1. NCBI lineage: Eukaryota > Fungi > Basidiomycota > Agaricomycetes > Agaricales > Agrocybaceae > Psilocybe > Psilocybe azurescens. The sequence continues at coordinate 25,792 of JAJIRX010000926.1, forward strand.
GGGCGAAGAACGGCGCATGCGGACTCCACTGGGACAGGGGAAAGGAGACACGGGCAGAGATAAATGATGCACTTTTGCCGGCTACAAGGCCAAGTGCAAGCGACAGACCCAACCCATGATCTTTGAAGTATCGCACTATAATGGTCTCCCTGAACGACGGCAAGCGGTGATATCCCAAGTCCAAAGATAAACATGCCAAACACCATAGTCTTCACGGAGCCTGACAGTTCACCGAGAAGCAGAATAAGCTGACCGGTAAGGATGATGGACGTTGCTATGATGCTACTGAGAGAGGTCCCGAGTCTCGCAGCAAAGAGACCACCCACTTCAGAGGGAAGAAGTCAGAGGTGCACCTCTATGCCAGTAATTGCGAAGAAAGGCGCTTGACGAACCTAGGGGAGTCCATGTGCTGTTGAGAGCAAAAGCTGCAATCAATAGACCAAATTGACCATTGGTCGTTCCTTTCTCTCTCGATAGCTGGGACTTCAGGGGCCCAAGGGTATTCTGTCCACTACACAATACTCATTAGTGGCATCGTACTATTTCCCATTCTACCTGGTACTCACAAATGACTCCCAATGCTCAAGGAACACGCACAAACCAGCGCCAACCCTCTCAGTAGTACCACCCTCCTGGACGCAGTAGCAGACATGGGTAAAAGTCCAATTTTACACTGTTTCCACCCTTGATGTATCGGTAGCGAGCGGTACGTTCCCCAAGACAGCGAAATCTGTCATGAGGCAAAGGAAGGAAGGAAGACAAGGCTAATTTGAGCGGTGGAGCCTTCGTATTTGCATCCTGTGTTCATGCCGGATCTAATGGATTCCCGCAGCCTACATGCCGTGATGAATTAAAGCCTGAAAGGTGCAATGCTGAGCTGATGCATGATGGGAGGACACTAGCGTAATGTTACTTGCTAATCGTGAGAACTTGAATTTGAAAGGTGTGCAGGTATTGCGAACAGATAAGTATAGGAACTCAGCCGCGTTTACCTACTCCATTCAGGCGAAAATATGCACTGCAGTAGCTATCATTTTTTGTAGTCAGGCCATGTGTAAAGTCTATTAATAATCCATTCAAATTTCTATTTTTAGACCAGATGAAACAACAGAAGGTCAGTTCTTGCAAAATAATGCTATCTTCTGAGTACCAACAAAACCTTCACTTCAGTAATGTCTGAACCTTGAGAAACCAATTGTGGACCACGGAATCACTACATGGAGGAAATCTGTTCCGGGCGTTAATGAGCATTTTATTGCACCTCTAGTCCGGAAGAAGCTTCCGCATTATGTCTATTTTACTGGGAACCGAGATGAGGCAAATTCGTGAGCGCTCTGGAGACGGGTAGGGAACACGTAGAGAGAAATAGTATCGTGGTTTAAAGAAGCTGAAAAAATGCACTTGATATAGACTTTGTTATATCTGGCAGGAAGAACTTGATGATCCAATATGAACAGCAGAATATAGAACTCCTGCCAAACCCGCAACAGTATCACATCACAGTACTTATCCTAAATAAAGGAAACAGATTTATAGCCAAGAACCGCGCGGATTCTTGTCAGAATAGATACTCTTGCCTTCCAAGGCCTGAATAGGAAGTATTGAATATCTATCAGCCAGTGGTATTGATGTGGCAAAATAGGTACCTATAGCATGTTTGATAACCATTAAGCGCCTAATTACTCCGACTCTAGCGGTCAATCATGTCAAAGTCATCTAGAGAAACCTTGCCGTCTTTTCTAGCTACAGGTCGTTCGATGATGAATATTTTCTCAATCCTCTTCAACTCAGGACAGAATAGCATGAAAACGTTGCCTCCACATCCTCTATCTATAGAGATCATCAATCACCGCAGATACCTGCAAGTACTCCACTTTTCCCTGCAGGGTTTTGATCCTGAATCAATATCGTGATCGTTGATAACGTCTCTAAGATTGGCAGAATTGTAGTGTCAAAAAAGCTCCAGAATAGATACAATCTTCACGGCTTAAAATATAACGAAGGCTATAATTATGACTGCATTGCCTTGCGGGAGGCCGCAGTGAATATAAAATGGGCGTTTCAACGGATCCCCTGCCTCAAGTCATAGGAGCTCCCCCTTAGTTCGGTAGATATTCACTATGGATCACAGTCTCCTCGCAAATGCTACTACTGTCAATCCAGCGAATCTACCGGTCCCCGACCAGAAGATAGCATTCTTGATGGTTACAGCTATGTGCTCCGGGATGAGCATAATCACTTGCGGTTTTGTTATCATAACGTGAATCATAGCTCACTATAGCTTAACTGAATATGCTCATATCTTTTTTTCGTTTTTGCAGACAAGGGCCGTCTCTCAAACTCACGTTCGACCGTGAGCGCCAACGTTTCTTGGCCTTCGTCAGTTTATTGGCGGCTATATTTGGTCTATTCGGGAATGGCTTCCAGCTCAGCGATCATCCAAAATCCGCCGGAGAATCCACTGCGTCTTTCTTCTTCAACTGGCTTGTACAGGTGCTTATTTCATCCTCACCTTTTCCATGCGGGCGTTTCAAACACTGTACTCAAATTTCATTCATGATTAGCTCGGGTTCGCTGGCATCGCGCATAACAGCATCATCAGGCTTCTCACGGCCCGGGCGAAGACGCCTGCCCCGGAACTGATCACGCGCACGTCCAGATTATGCTGCGTGTTCTACCTCCTCACATTGCCTGTCATGGCGCCAACGTTCATCTCGTTAATCCACCCTTCGCGCTCATCGGTGAAGGTCGTCGCCCGAGATATGAATATCACATACGTCTGCGTCGTCGAAGCGTTGGCGACGGTTGCAGATATCTCGCTTCTATGGAGGTTTACTAATTATAAGGAACACGGACACGAAACACGGAGGAAGATGATCCAGGATATGTGGATCGTCTACGCATTTATTTGGTTTACGATTGGTGCTGATATATTTGCAAAGGCGAGCATACTCTCCCTTGGTCTGAATGTAATACTGATCAACACCTCGTCTTCCGCGTATCCAGATTTTCCGCAACAAGACTGGCGATCTCGTTTCGGACCTCGCGATCACGAACTTGACCCTGACATTACGCGCAGTCGCTGCACTAATGTACGGATCGACGTTACGAAATGCCCAAGAAATCTATTCTTATCATTCAGGCGCCTTTGGGCACTCCCTTTCCAGAGCTAACCCTGGCAGTAACCCTGGCAGTAACCCGACGAGGAAACACGCGATCGACCCATCACAAACATTTATTGCTGACAGTTCGGAGAGGAATAGAACTTTCAAGATGAACGACATCACGGTCACCAAAGAAACGCATTCTGACAAGGATGGTGAAGTTTTCAATACCACAGCTAAAGTTTATGACGGCGCATAATATGTATACCTCAGCCTAAGAGCATTGTATCTATAATGTATAAACACAACCCATGGATTTCTTTCAGCAGATTATCTGATCGTCACTAGTCGAATGGTACCGTGAGCTAAGCCATCTTAATTGTTGGATAAAAACACTTTATTTAAGGCCTGGAGTAATTTCAACACCCTCTCTCGTTTCATCGAAGCCATGATTGTCAGGCCTTGACATCCATGCTACAAATCGAACAAGTGTCATTTAATACATAGATCATTTCCTTGGAATGCTAGACTTTGATTGTAATGCATAAGTGACAATTAGTCTCGGTCTAGGACCCCTGACATATGGCCAAAATGTCGTTGGCAAATACGGACAAAAATTTGAGATTTTTGGAAAATGATGTCGTAGAATCCGGACAAAATAGCTCGAAAATCGAAAAGGACGTCTTAAATTATCGGACAAGAGCCACAAATTTTTAAAATGTTGTCATCGGAATACGGACAAATGGTAGAGTGGTTTGAAGCTTGCGCATCGTTATGATGAAGTATAGGTTCAATCCTGATATAACGTATATCTGTTTGTTTTCCAATGTCGAGAAAGTACCACATATGCATCGGAACACTCGGAAAATTTTACAATACTGCATTGCCTTATAGGCGTCGGCGAGGCGAAAAGTCGACCTAACGTAGAAAAAATGGCCTTTTTCGAAGGCCGTTGCCAAAATCCGGACAAAAAATTGAAAACGAAAAAGGACGTTGCAAATCCGGACAGATTTGGACCATGCTGTCCGGACACAAATTTTGAGATTTCGGGTTTTTTGCCAACGACATTTTGGCCATATGTCAGGGTCCTCTCGGCCTCCCATCCTCTTTCGGAACAGATACCCAATATGGGTATCCCTCCGTTAGAGTCTGGGATACTACCAACGGTCGCAATATACCTTTGCGTTCGCAAAATTCTTGGATTTTCTTGGCACGTTGGTCAGCAATTCGCTAGCGGAAAACGCGTCGCGTCCACCTAATCTACCTCTATCTATCTTGATCAAACATGAGGATAAGATAATCTCAATAAAACAGTGGCTCGTACATGTAATTACTCACTTCTTCTACCTATGTCTCGACAATCTAGGACTCCATACTTTATGCACCTTGATTTGGATGATGATTTTAATGTGCAAGAGTCTGAATCAGAAGCTGTCAGCTCTCCGGGCCCTCATTCCTTACCTGTTCTGGCTCTTCCGTTGACCCCTTCTCAAGATCCCATACCGTTTTCTTCTCTTTCTGATCTACCTGAGGGCGAAGAATATGACTCCGACTTCATACTCAACCCCGAAACACCAACAAAACGTCCTTCTCCAATTAACAACACGGAAAGGGCACGATTAACATTGGACTTTATGTGGAAGTTCTCGCGGTTCTCTCTCGGTCAATTTCTCGAGACATTTTTTGATTGTATCATCCCGCACAGAGTGTCAAAGAGTGCACCATCAAATACAAGGTCATTCAGAAAATATGTATTTTTTCAATAAAACTCTGTCACAATACGCACTTCGACTGTCAGCTCAGGGACCGCTACATATATTAGTGAAAGAATATTTCTATCCAACACCTTTAAACTCATTAGCCATGAGAATCTAGAGACAGTGGTAGTTGGTTTAGACACCGCAATCGTCCGCCTCGCTCAACGGGCCACAGTTGGCCCAGAACGTGTTGGAACTGCCCTCGGTGACCCAAAGGGGTCCACCGCAGCCATTGGCCGTGAAGGTTCTGCTGTTGAGCTTGAAAGAGTTGTCGCAGAAATTAGTGCCCCTCTGAAAATAAGCAATAGCGGTGTGTAAGTATCTTTGTGTAATAAAGACTGCGTGAAGGACCTACAGCTGCAATGATAACATTGTTGCACTTGCTTTGTCCGTCGACCCATGCAACTACATTGTTGAACGTGCTGCCGATGTTGATACCAAAGATGGGACCAGGGCCGTCGAATCGCCGTCTGTCGCGGCCTCAGCGGGAGCAGGAGAGGCACTGACGAGATGAGCACCAGCGATGAAGATGGCGGCGACGGTGGCGAAAGAGAATTGGATTTCTGAATGTCTAATTAAGCAACGTAGGCGATCAATACAGAGAAGGATATGCTGTCTGCAACACAGACTTGAGATGTTAATTACCTGAGAACAAATGTAAGGGTTGATGAACTGGAGAGACAGAGTATAAACGTCGCCTTTATATATATATTTCTGAATCCCTGAGATGGGAGTCCTTTGTTCGAGGCGTGTATCTAATAGACAACGGTGTATGGAAAACTATGCACACACCTAATGTGTGTATACTAAGAGCAGGAGATTCATATGCGCTCAATTGATTACAATCGTTGCTATTGTTTTTCACCAAGATAGAACCACTATGTATGGAAATCAACACTTACATGCAATGCGAGCACCCTAATAGGCGCCTAATCGACCACAAGAAGAGGCCGTTTAGATTGAAGTTCCCACCTTGCTGTCGGCATTGCTCTCAACGGGATAGATGAATGGAGCTACATGGTGTGGGTTATGCAAACTTCTATGATCCTGCTTACACCTCCGGACCTTGCCCATGCACAACACGGATTGCTTTTACCCCACTCGAGTGCACGAGGTAAAGACGGGACGTAATGAGCCATTCACCATCATGTCACGAATCCCAATGGGAGCGATTTCTTTCCGTACAGGCGTTTGCGTCGGCACTGCAATGCTGTCTATCCCTCGCTATAGCACTGCACTCTTCAACTCTTTTGGCAAAGATCTTCGCAACTTTCGAAACTGGAAAAAGGATAGGTCCATACATCAATGAAGCAGAAAAAAGGAGGTTGTATGTAAATTGAAGAATGATTAATCTATCTCTAGAAAGCGTCCAATAAAAGTGGCACTACTAGCGTCCTTACCAGAACATTAAGTAACTAGACTCGTCACTTTAGTAGCCCGTGTTTTCATAAGCCCCTGTCCTCATCATCACGTGTGCGTATATTCAATATGTAAGTATTTAAGATTTAGACGTATATATTAGGTGGACGTGACGCGTTTTCCGCCAGCGAATTGCCAACCAACGTGCCAAGAAAATCCAGTATCTGTTCACAAAGAGGATGGGAGGCCGAGACTAAGTGACAATTATATTTAAGGGTTTGTAACTGAATACATAGGTAATAGATTAACAATTAAACTAAGACAGAGGGACAAAGAAATACTTTTGATGCGTATTTGGTCGGCTGCATTATGTACAGGCATAAAGCCTGAGGCACCTGCGAAGCCTTAAGCCCATGGCCCACGTCAAGGGAGCGCATCATCCATGGGAAGTACATACTACATCTCACGGCCAGATAAGTATCCGGTAGGCGAGCTTTATCGTCCGGCCACCCCCTTGTTTGGTAGGCAACCAGAGCGAATAGAATTGAAGCTAACCGCCTCGCGGTAGCATTCAACTGGGAGAGGACCAGCCACTGGCATTGAGCTGGTGGCCTTTGCTGCTCAGCAACCCTCAAAGGGGTCCGCTGTAAGCGACAGGTATCCCGCAATCGACCTCGCCAATGCCAGTATTAGGTGTACGGCGTGACGATAGACATAATTGTGCAAAAGCGTGGTGTGATGGTATTGGTCTGCTGCCCAGAGGGATGGGTGGGCGTGCGTGTACAAGCAAAATCTATGGAATAAGTCAGAAGACAGTTCAAAACAAGAAAAGGTAATGACTCACTTGCTCATAGGCAACGACGAGCATAGTGTGTGGACTGTGCTCGCCGTTCCCTCCCACTGAATGCACCATGCTCTGGCCACCTGCCCCGTGAAAGGATTGGCGGGTGACAGATGAAATAAGTTCTGTTTAAACGATCAGCAGATGCGTCATAAATATAAAAAGAATGGCTCACAATAATAGTAGAAGCAGACAACGAGCATGGTCTTTGAAGACTGCTCGTCGTCAAATATCGTGTTGTAGCAAGGAGGAAACTGGAGCCAAGGACCCTACGGCGTTGAACGCCACGGGCTTATCCCTTTGGGGCTGCAGCCCTAGCATTCCCTGGCCCGATGTGTTAGCTACGATAATATGTATACAAAGAATATCCTACCGGAAGAGAGCGCTAGGAAGAAAGAGCGGGAGAATTGGGGGTTCTCTGAGGTATAACCCCTCTTTTATATCCCGAGATGCGGTCTTTGTTCCCAGTTAGGACTTGACTACTACGCCCGCCATGAACGATGAGAAAGATAAAATGCCTCGTGTTGGGTTCGATGGTGTTCAAATATTCTCCCGGGGACGACTTTCATTTGTTCTGAATGGTAGGTGGCCTATTTAGGAATGCCCATCGATTAGTCCAAGGCTTCTGAAGGCCAGATAATCATTAGATGTCGAGTCAAGACGGCATAATTCAGGACAAACCACACACAAAGACTCGTGGTCCAAGGGACAATGGAGATAAAATCCGCCACGATTGCTCCTCTTTGATACCTCGACGAGCAGGGCCCGGCGTTAGAGAGATTACCGGCCTCAAATCGATTGTTACCAGCATGTGAGAAGAAAGGAAAAGGAAAGGCGTGTGATGTCCTTACAGAACAGAAGTAGTGAAATTTGAATCACTATAGTCGGTGTATTTGCCTTTTTCTTTTTTTTTTTTTTTTTTTTTTTTTTTTTGAAACGTCGTTTATTCTCCAATGTGGCTAGGCCACATGGTAGAGAATAGTTGCCTTGAATTCCCATCTGCACATCGAATGAATCACTAGGTACGCCGCCCATGGGCCAAGGGCTTCAGGGCTGTCCAAAATACTCACACTGATTGCTCTGTGTGCAGTGATTTCCAAGTTCGCGACTAATAAGAATGCACTGAAGCGCATTCTTCGGACCCGGCGTAGAGGTGGTGTGTTTGATTGGTTCCTCTTATCGATCCAATCAAGCGGAGGGTCTAGATTGGATACATTCCCGCCGAGAATCAACTGGAGAGTCTCAGGAAAAGGCTCGAATCAGTGTGGCTTGACATACAATCGACATATAATGGTCAGCGATGGGTACTGACTACCGAAGCTGTACCGCGGAGTGACGGTCGTCCACTGGTCGAGTCATAGGTGCCCACAACGCCACAAATGTGACAATGGGAGCAAATGGATTGCACGTGGTTAGCGCAAGCGGCTTTCTGTCATGACTCTCAGCCTCGCCGAGAACCAAAAAAGCTCGTGTTTGTCAAGATTTCGACACCAACCAGTCATGGAAAAAACACGAATGGGTTGCTTTGGCGCATGAAGTACTCAAACGATTTTCAAGAGTCTACAGCTGCAGATGCCAGTGGAGGCATCATGTAATCTGTGGGATTTATAGCGCACGCTTAGCTCTTATAACAACATCCATTCAAAAATCTGTCCGTAAAATCTGATACAACGAAACAACGAAGGATAATAAACAACTACAAGTTAACGTTGATGGGAGTGCAGCCGAGGGCAATAAGACCATCTGCGTGAGTTGAGTTAGTATTTGCTAACGAGCCTATAAATTTTCACGTACTGAAGGAGTTGTCGGTGCAGCACACGGGTTGGGCAGTGCTAAAATAGGTCATCATTAGATTGGGTAAAAATAACGACAAAGGTAAACAACCCCTACCATGAGTTCCCTCCAACCCCAATGACAGAGATGGGACTGCAGTTGACGCCAACGAGGGCGGTAACATCTTGGACAACAACCCCCAAAGAGACAACAGTCCTGCGATACTGCTGCTACCTGCAGCTTGAACGCTGTTGCCTTCATATCGACCCCAGAGTTCAGTATATGCTGAATGACCGCAATAAAAACGCGGAGCACGTACAACATTGAATATCGCCGGTGTCGCACTGGCTGGCTGGCTCATTCCTGCGAACAGGATTGGCAGCCGCAAGGGTGGCAAGAGCGAGAGCAGTGATGACTTTGAATTGCATGCTGAAGATGAAGCCCTTGAGTTACTCAGAAAGATGTATTTGAGTGAGGAATAACGAAGTAAAATATCAGGCTTTTATACTTTCTATGGGTCTCGATGGGGACATGCGGATCACACGAATACAACCACTACATGTCCGTAAATTTGCGGTCGACCACACAGCTCATGGTATAGAACATTATGGAGAAGTGGAGTATCAGTCGATGAAGGTGGAGCTCTAGGAACTCGAAAACGGTCAAATTTGGACACGGCGGCAGGAAGCTGATGAGCGCAAAGTTAGGCGCAGGGATCTCTCCGAGGAGCTCTTGTCCAGAGTTCGGATATCCCTCTCTCAAAAACTGGTCTACTACATATAGTATACCTTTCGTCTGTTCTCAGTATTCACCTGATAGCAGTACAGCCAGTTAGGCTTCTTACATACCTTTAATGACCGTTTTAGGACTATATATGGCCTCATTGAGTAGACGAGCGCGACCGATGATTTAGTGCCCGAACTTTCTTCCATCTCAAGGAGGTTGTTTCAGTCTAAATTTTGAGAGCGTGTAATACAATGACAGAATACATGACGCTATTGCTTTACACGATGATCTCAAATGTTCGGGATGACTCTGGCAGCGGCCATAACGAGCTATAATGTGTCCAAATGCGTCGCACCTGGTTTCCGAGTAGACACTCATCAAATCTGAACTGACAAATTAATCCGAACCACGAGGCTGCATGATGGAGAATGCGCACGTCATACCATGATGATTTGTCAATTTTTCACCGTCTTCCCGTTGTATTTGGGATAATGCGGCATAATGTGCATGGCATGGCATGGTTTGAAGCCATTTAGAAGACCTGGCGTAACAAAGCTTGGGCCGCCGCCATTGGTAAACACCGTTGACTCAGATAGATGCATCAGTCTGGGAGTTTACACTTTAAACAGTGACCATGGCTCCAATTTCGAGAGCTCGGGATATTGTCCGATGTCTGGACAAACGGGTGGATGTCAAGAAAGGGTTTAATTAAACACTCACGGTTAGGCGTTGACCGAAGATCTATTCGTGGACATCTATTTTTGTCACACGCATGGCTCGGCGCCTTTTGACGCTCGTTTGGCCGTTTTTGATTATCAATTTCAAAGCGACGCGTCATTCTGGTTTACATGAAAATAACTGCCAGTAGGCTCTATTACATCGATACAACATCTAACCTCTGAAAATAAATATGATATTCTACTGTTGAGAATGGGCTCAGCTTAGCACAGTCCAAGGCACCGCTGGTGGTATCAGTACAGAAGGTGGTTCAACAAATTACCTCTGCAGTCGAAGGCAACATTCGAGACAATGACATATCCAGTTATATATACGAGCATGTATCCCATTTACATTCACCTTTGAGGGCAGCAGAGTATCCCGCGTAGGATCCTATCCACGCACTAAAGAGTAAAGATGTATTTTTATGGTGGAGCCATGGTCTTAGGAAGGATTTAAATCGAAGTTATCTTGACTCATGTTAGCGTGTCATTTACTGATACATGCAATAGCTAAATGTCACCTGAAGTGATCCCCACTATGCAATATATTTCAAGGACCCCTGCTGCAGCATGAACAATCCTACCCCAAAACTTTAATATCGTCGATGTGCCACGAAATGACCACATCAGCTGCTGGTACTGGTACGAAGGCTGTCATACTCCAGGTGCCAACGTAGCTTGCTTCCCTTCACATGGGTTTCAAATGACGATTGACTGAAAACTGTGGAGACTTTGATAGGTACACCGCTGATGTCAGGCCCACACCAAAGTGGCTTTTCAGATAGAAGTGGTGACATATATGCGCCGAAGGTATCGTGTCGTTTGTTGGATTTCTGTTCCTGCAAGACTGCCAGGCTTGTCTTCATGGCATCGAGTCTGTAACGGGCCACGCCATAAAAGCGATAGTATCGGACTATTATTCAAGACTAGGACTAGCAACTGGCAACCGCAGAGACGAACGAAACAGCTTGTATGAAATAGGGGTGCAGCCCAATGATACAAGACGGTCGTACCGAAATTCGTGACAAGATACATCTGCAAGATAGAACCGAGAATTAGTGTACTTCAGAAAGGGCAAGCCATCGGGTATAGAGGTAAATGCATGCCCGTCAGAATAGCACAAAGTAGCAGGCCATACAGACCATGACTAGCTGCCTCTCACACCATACCAGGGGGGATAAACGTGAGTGTTCATAAATCGTCTAATGAAATTTTAAATATACGGAGGGCCGAGGGCTAGAATAAACGTATGAGATCACGAGTGTGTTTAAACAAAGATGAATCCCTTACCAGTCCTGAAGACCCCCAACGTAAATTCTACGACAAGCAGTAGAACACCGCCTCCTGGTGCCAGTCGAAGAACCTTAGGTATAAATCCTTTGTACAAAGCCCCGAGTCCTTCCTCACGAGCAATGGTTACTAAAGCAGGGTATGTCCAGTTGTATTTTGGCACGACGCCGGGTATCTTCTCCGTTCCCTGAATGCGAGACTTGACAACCTATAGAGATAGTGTCAGCCTTTATGTTGGGATACATCAAATGCTTGGAACCTACATCAAGTCTATCCAATGAGGTTAGTGGACAAAGATCGGAGATGGAATCAAAAGGACATACGGGGTATTGAGGACGGTACCGGCAAATCCACCAATTGCGCCGGAGATGAAGTTGTTCAATGTAGTTCAGCCTTTTGGGTCTGCAGGATATAAGCGTTAAAATGGATCACGAGGGAGATTGACACCACCTTACCTGGGGTTTAGGAAGGAGTGCTTTGACTTGATAGATAGATCCGAAGTAGCCTCCATTCCAGTAGACGTGTCTTCGATTAGGCGTTTAGGAGGGGATTGCGCGGAGAATACAGGTATGACGTCATACCTCCAGAAAGTTGATTCCATTCCAACGTACAGACCAAGGAGGCCGTTCTTCTGGACAACTTGTTTTACAACGTCCATAGGTCCTTTGTAGGTGCTCTTCTTATCTTGCAGTCTGTGTAAGACCAACAGAATGAGATTATTCAGGCAAAAAATGAGCCATCTGCTTACTTGATTTTCACGAGTTCAAAAGGTACAACAACGAAACTTTCCTACACAACGGCCTTTGGTTAGAAAAACACGCGAAGAGCACGAGTATCTGACTTACAGTAGCTCCGGCACTACAACCAGTGAGGATTGAGATGTTTTGTGTCATCTGTGATTCGCCAGCCAAGCCCAGGAAGGTCTTGCCCCAGAAATCGTTGGCAGCACTTTATGAGGGAACTGAACTTAGTATTTGCTGCAACCCTTGGAATGTGAAACGACTAACAATTTGACAGCACGTTTAGGCGCCTCGAGCATCAATGGTGGGACGAGTCCTGGAATAGTTCAGGGTTTGATGTGCTTTCCGAAGCGATGCCTCTTACCTCGGTAAAGGCGACCTGCACTGTGAGAGTAGATGAGACGAGGTACATGGGACATGAAGATAAACACATACCCTTCTTCCTTAATGATATTTCTGAAAGTCCCGACAAGACCAGCTGTTGATTTGCTTGTATCAAGCTGCATCCGTGTTTTGACCTAGCAGAGTGTACGGCTTATAGACAATCCATGGGAAGAAGTTGATCTGCACATACGACATCTGTGGAAGACTTCAACTACTTGAGCTATAGATAAAATGAATTCATAGCGTACCGAGAGGATAGAAGGTCAAAATTTCTGAAATACCAGCAATCGCTCCGGCCGCAAAGTTGGCAGCAAACGGTAGAGCTACAACCATGATTGAATCATGTTATCACGCGACGCGACTTTTCATCGAATCTTCGCGGAACTCACGCTTGGGCTTGTGTTCTGTCGACATGATGGTAGGAGAAATAAGGAAAATAGACCCAAAATCGAGAAAAGGAGGGGGAATACAAGGGGAAGAGAGGAAATGAAAGGGCGGTGGTATCTGCACAGACGGGACGGGCGGAACTGGGATGGCAAGACGGCTTTATCGGCCCAGTCACAGCACCGTGACAGATATCTAACTGGGTGCCGCGTGACGACAGTCGAGCTCGACGTCAACGTCGATGAGCTATGGTATACATCCACTCCTGGCAAGAGTTCCAGGATGCGGCGGAGTCGTTGTACTCGAAAGCTCCTAATAATGTACGTGTTATTGCTATTGAACACTATATCTTAACCTTGTTCGCGATCTAGACACGCTATTCTGTAAAGTGGAAATCATCTGAAGGCAAACTAGTGCTGAAGATCACGGACAATACGACAGTAAGTGTTTCTTGTCCATATATAGGGACTACATGACTGCGTGCTAAATCTATGTTGATCAGTGTATCAAGTTTAAGACGAATTCGTCCATATTTCTCAATCGATTCGAGTCGCTCAATCTATCCATTATGCAAAAATGCAAAACCAACGGCGTCGAGAAGAAGCGCCAGGTCTTACCTCTGCAGGCGATCTGCATTCACCAGCTGAAAATGATCGTGCCAGTCCTATACCTGCTCAAACATCAAGTGCGATTCCAACCCAGGTCCCAGCGGCTGGCGGAGTGAAAAAGAAAAAGCCCAAAAGAAGAAGTAATGCTGGATCCTAGGCGCGGTATTCTGGAGGAATGCCACGTTATGTTGGGATGGAGGACGATCATGCATGTCGGGACGTTGAACATCTTGTGGTGAGTACCATGTTCTCACTTCCTTGCCATACTTCTCACTCGATCTGTTCAGTTACTTTGTTCTCTAAATAAACAATATACCAAGTTCACTCTCTTTAGAATCCCCTCAGCTTCAATGGTATTTCCTCATTCACCTGAGTGTGTGACCAGTACCGAGTCTATGAAAAACACATGCATCTAGGAACTGGGGTCAAGGCCGATTATATCTCTTATGTCGCATGGCACGCTAGCCGTTTCCTTGGCTTATGCAAGGCTTATATGCGATTTAAAGTTGTTAAGCTCTGATATCTTCTACGCCTGTCAGCCAAGCAAATCAGCAGAAAAGATCGCCTTTTCCTGAATGTCGCCGCCGGGCAGCCCTTATACACGTGTCCAGGTTGGAAATTTCTATCAGTCGGTCGAAGTTATTCTGCTACTCGAAACCTCTCACAGTCGCCAATTCTGCTTTATCTGAATTCTAGAACCCACGATTCAGTCTCATAATCAGTTTTGTACCCCGTTTACGTGTTCCGATCACTTTATTTTCCTGGACATGGATCGCTTCCCATGGAACGACCTTCAGTGACTTTTTGGATAAAAATCGAAACCGTTGCGCATGTCTTGGCATCCCCGACGTCGAAGCCAGAAATATCTGTAACACCAGCTCCGAGGCTTACTCTCCGGCAACAAATATGCCGGTTAGCGTGCTGTACGCTGCTTTACGTATCTCTCGAGGATGAAAAACATGCCAGCTTAGTATGGGAGCGTTCGTGCTGCGGATGCTCGACAGATCAACATTCTCTCGGTCACTCCATTGAAATGAATGAAGGCTTCCTCGAAACATGCGTTGTCTTTTCCTGAGATGGGTTGGAAATTGATTTTTATGTCCTTGATGTCCGGGGTGGTGTGTACCCACAGGAATCAACATATCACGCTTATTTGCAAAGCGCAGCTTAGGAACAGTCGTCTTTTTATGGAGCAGCTGCGGATCTCGGGCGACATTATCGTGCGCCTTCTTCATGATCAACTACACGGGTAGATCTACCACTTGGTAAAAAACAGAATTCTGTTAAGTTTACTGTCGACAATATGCCTCTTCTCTTCAAGATGCAGTCTCATCGTATTGGACTTTAACCATCCAAACATACAATAAAGTCCATCGTGTCCGTTTGCAGGATGTTATTGGTGACAATCATCAGCCTTCACTGCTATCTTCGACCAGCAAAATTTTCGGGTATGATACCAGTGATGCATTAGTATCTTTCTCAGAATGGAGCGAATTGATGAACTTTTTGATTGGAAAAATATGAAAACTTACAACAGCTTTCATGTAAAAAATCACAGCAGAATATGATTGGAACATGACGCAGTTGTAAACCGGACACTAGATGGACTCGAGCACGTATTATACATGTTTATATCTTCAGTGGATATCGTTAGTCTAACCTTAAGCACACTCCGACTTGCACCAGAAAATCAAAACACCATCAATTCAGAATCTATATTTTCACGTCCTCATAATCTGCCCAACTAATTCCATTTCATTGTTCGATCCCCGAACATGGACTTTCGATACACCCAATATTCTGACCACCATCCAGCCAGGCACCCTTCCGAGTCCCGTCCTTTGATCTACGAGAATATTCCCGAAGGATAGGTCTCCATGCGTGAAAAAATGTTGCGATTTAGGTCGCTAATATATCTCTGTATTTATGCTGAAAAAATGAATGAGACTCCCTTCCGAATTCCCATAATCCTCTAGGACCTTACAGAGAGATACGCGGACATGAGATGAGTCCTTTAATTATTGAGCTACCCATCCCGCTGGCTCTGGTTGCCTAAGCGCTTGCAGCTGATTGCAATCCATGTTGTTCCGGTACCACGACAATCGTTGGGAGCAAGAGTCGCGAGACTACATAGACGCTGAGTTAACATCTTCTAGTGGGCACATCAGGTGAGCATGCTATTCCTATGTCACTTTCTGGCTATCTTTCGGGCTTGATCTACTAAGAACTTTTCTTCTTTAATTTATCCTCTGAATTCCGCCAGCTTCAATGGAACTTTTCCATTCACCTATTTGCGTAAACAAAAACGAGTCTATAGGAATATATGCATGCCGTGCGCCATTTAAAACCGTTGAATTCTGACAAACTATCAATGACTTCTAGGTAAGTACGTCAGAAGCAGGAAATCATGGAAGAAGCCGTTTCTTTTGGGCGGTCACTATCGGACATGATTCTGTGCACCGGTCAAGGTCGAGCCTGAAGTTCTAGCAATCTTGTGGCGAACGTTTTCAATGATTGTATTGCTTCTTTTCTTCGATCTGATATCTAGAGCCCACGGCTCGCTTCAGTGATCTTTGTGCATTGTTTGCGTGTTCCAATAGAATTGTATCTCGTTTCCCATAGAAGAATGTACGATGTTCGTATTGATAGCTCGAAACCACTTGTCTGTTCTTGGCGGTCCGACGTCGAGGACAGAAATAGCACATCATCCGCATCGCCAACTTCCGATTGCCTCCCCGGCTACAAAGGTTGCCGGAACCACTTGCTGTACGCACATCTCGACGATGGAAAACTCGAAGTTGGCTATGTGATCGCTCAAGCTGCGGATGCCTCGACAGGCTGACATTCTCTCGATAACTCCATTGATATGAATTAAGGCTTCCTCGAAACAGACGTTATCTTTTCCTGACATGGGTCGAAAACCGAACTTCTCGTCCTCGATAACCGGAATGGTGAGTACTCACAAGAATCTACATTTCAAGCTTATTTTGTAAAGCGCAGTCCAGGAACAGCTTTCTTCCTTTATGGCATAGCTGCGGACTACATAATTTTTCATGTTATGGCCGATTACACGTTGATCTGCCACTTGGCAAAAGAGCAACATTAAGTTAAGCGTAGTGTCAATCTAATGCACTTCTCATTTTCTTCTCTCCAAGGCGCAGTCACTGGAACGGACTGCAAGCGCGCCAATACAAAAAAATTACTCTAAATTTAAAGACGCCAAGTCCGTCGGCAGGGCATTCGAGCTACATTCATCAGCATTCACCTCGATCTTTACACGGCTGTAGCTGGGTATTAGCTTTGTAACAACTGCTGCAAGACGCTTGATTCTGTAGTAAATGATAAACTCTTGTCGCCATTTGTTCAAGGATCGTAAGCCGCGTTTTACCCCAGAAAGCTTGTCAGGCACTGCCCCGACGTGCTCTCGGAATTTCTCTCGGAATGTGGGTTAAAATCACGGTTAAATCTCGTGCAGAGCTCCACTCCCCCAGCAGCTAGGTATCTTCATTAACGCGATGGACGAGGAACAGATACCGTAATATCATTAGAGTTGGATAATTTGATATCTGGTGAGACGGAGACGCAGCGCTGGCGCGTACGAATTGTATTGTAAGCATGCAGAGCCACGATGACAGCCCTCATAGTACTCCCATGGACATGATCAAAACTGTACCACAAGAAAAAATTCACGCGTAGGTTCCGGTGCCTTGCAAAGCAAAACAGCCGTGCATTTGAATTTTGGGAGATGAAAGGACAAACCGAGTCTTTAATTCCCATATCTTTTAAATTTAGGATATTATCATTTGCACTTGCTCTATTACTATTGGCAACCTCACTGCTTCAAGAATAGGTTTTTGTGGTTAAATGGGTGTATGGGCTGCCGAACACCGCGTATTTCGTCAACGATATGTTTTTGCGGTAAAAGGGATCATGCGCTTTTTCGGTGGGTTTTTATGGACTTTTGAGGACAACTTCGACCCCGCAAAGCGGAATTTGCAGCGCGGCATGGGAGAGACATGCAATATTTGGATTTGGAGTTGGATGCATGTCAGTTTCTGACCAAATCATGGTGGTGTGTGCGTAATGTACGTAGGGGGCGTAATAGTAATACAGCATATACTTCAATGTCAATCTAGCGATGTCATGAAATTCATGAACCTCGGGAGCCCTATGCATTATGCAATTCGTTTTGTAGAACTTCGAGTCGACGGCTGCATAATTTGAAGTAACAGACTTTAGTGTTATGAAAAATTTGTGAAAATTTTATGGAATAAAATTACATGCAATAAGGGCGTCAGTCGAAAGAATCCCGTGAAATTACTCTGAATCTGAATCGTCCACGGGATTCCCATTAATATCATAAGCCGATCTAGTGGACGCCCGCGATATTGGTCTAGGAATACTTCCTGCGGACTGGAGCAAAGGCACGAGTTCAGGCGGTGGAGCAGAATTAGAACGGTTAGTACCCACGGCATCCAAGGTGCGAGAAGTTACACCAAATAATGAAGGCGGCAAAGCTCCTGGCGGCAAGATGGGAGCGGGACTGGACACAGCAACGGGGAAAGGTGGAGGCGGAGGTATTAGCACCGCCTCTTCCAATGGAGGCGGTGGTGTTGATGGTGGGATGTCCGCATACGAGCGTGTGCTGCGAGTAGTGGTCGCATACGGACTTGAAGTGAGCGACGAGAGCAGTGTCGAGTTGTTGGCGTTGTTCGCCAGTGCGGCGGTGTACGTTGGGGGATCTGAAGGAATGACAGTATCCGGGAAGAATCTCGGTACAAAAGGGGCAGGTCCCGACATATGAGGTGAATCGTCGGATCCATTGGTGTGGAGTGACTCGCTATCCAGGCGATCTCTGGCTGCAGCCAGGCGCCTTCTCCGAATAATGCTTATGGCCAGACCCAGCGAGAAGATGGCGAGGATCCCAACGCTTCCTCCTACAGCACCGGCGAAGGTGGCAATGTTGTGCTTCTTGGTACTTCTGCAAAGGCGAAGAAAAGATCAATGTTCTATTCCACAAGATGCCGCAGGAACGGCAAGAATCCCCGACAATGGTACGAATTCGATACTTACGAATCAGTAGTTGCGCTTGGCGTGTTTTGAGCTAGTGGCGTCGGGCCCCCTGTATCAGTTGGAGTACTATTTGTGGCACTGGCGGTGTATACGAGGTAATCGAATAAGAATGATGAATTCTCGCCGACAAGGACGACCAACTGATGAGGAGATTCTTCCAGACCAGTTTTTGAAAACACAGTTGCGTTCGCATAAGATCCGGAAGGGCCATCAGCATCAGCAGAACCTGCATGTTTGAAATCCCCTAGTGGCTCTCCGTCCAGCACAAACGAGAGGTTCATGTTAGTGGGAGTGCTTTTAGGTGCTTGTGCAATGAATCCTCGTGGTTCGATGCCATACAAGTAGACGGCCGATCCTGTAATAATCAATTAGAAAGAGGCTTGACGACGTTGAGACAACTTACCCGTGAAATTGAAGGAGAGTGTGATGTTCACTCCTTGATCGTCTGGATCCCTGGAGAAGAGACCGCGTCTTCGTTTTCCGGGATCACCCCAGAAGGTGATTTCTTGCCCTTTTGTTTATGTTCGTCATCGTCGTCATCACCGGCATCCGGGTCGCCTGTTGTACCAGCACCAGCAGCCGGACTTATTGTAGGTTGAGCGGCCAAGGCTGGGTCGCGGGGGAGGCGATGAGGCTGGGGGAGGAGGGGGTGTCGACGACGGCGGCGGCGGATGGGAAGAACTGGGGTTGACGTCATCCTCGTCGAGCAAGTGTATGGCTTCGTGGTACGACGACGATCCCCCAGGATTCAGACATGTCGAACAAGACTGTGAACTGGGGAACCAAAATTTCTGAGGCTGGTACACTATCGAGGGGTCTGTATCCTGCACCACAACGTCTGCCGCCATTACAGAATGGTGAGCTTGCAACCAGCAAGACAATACGATAGTCAGGCGTAATAGAGTCGTGCGCAATCTAGCATGGTGGTTCCTGTTAGAATTCAACTTCAATAATGGCGCCAACAACGAAAATTCATAACTCACGACATAACGGCGAGCGAGTGGATTGTCTTGATGCTCGGTGGCTAACCAGGTAAAGCCCAGAGGATGTTGTTACAAAAGGGAGAAAGGAGGATGGGCGTGAGAGGGGCTCATCATTTGGACCTAGCAGTTAATCTAGTTAAAGGGAGATCGTCCGAAATCTATTTGCCCACGAGTTAGATTTATCCGGTCTAAGTATCGCAGAAGTCTCGGGAAAGAGATGAGAACGAGAGCCCCGGTGCTCGTGGAAGGATTAACGGCCATCGCAGATTGCCGGACACCACACCTTGGTCTTGGTATTCAGCTTTGGTTCCCAGCTCTATTTTATATTCTTATTTCTAGAGGCGGCGCAGTCTATCTGACTGACAAGGAAACAAGGAGGTTGTTGGAAATTTTAAGGGTGATTGTAAGTGCCAAGTCAAGAGTTGGTTTTCAATACAACGTGCGTGACTTACTAAGGGAAGAATCTTATCGTTAGTAGACAATCTAATCTATAGACTCTGCAACACAGTGAAGTCAATGTCGTCCTGCTTCCTCTTCTCCTTCTTCCTCAATTGTGACCATTGCGCCAGGTATCGCCGAAACAATGGCTCTTCGACGGTACACAAGACAGGTGGATGGAACTATCCCCGTTCAAGCACTTCTATATAACGACGAAGAGCTGTTGGCAAGTCAAGATGGTGTTGGGATATACGATGGGTAAGTTACGCGAATTCGGTGGGTCTGTCACAGGGTCTTTCCGTACTGAAGCTTTTTCACCCTTAATTTATTGCAAAGTTCCCAGAAAGCACCGGATCATCAGGTTGGAACGATACATGTAACGAGCCACCGATTATTCTTCCTCAATGCACAGAAGGCCCGAGCGAAATCGTTCGAAATGTCTCTGTCATTTATTGTTCAGACGGAATACTATGCAGGACTCTTCAAGTCATCGGCCAAGATCACCTGTCACCTCTCTGGCACTCCCGTTGGTTTGGGTTCGAGTGAACAAGACGGAGCACATGTAGCTCAGTTTGACAGTTGGGAATGTGAGGTGTGCGCATATCGTAATCCACCTGGTTTCAGCCCAAGTGCTGCACGTATTTGTGACCTATGTGGGGTTCCTCGCACGACGGTTCCGACGCCCATTACCTCGGTGTCGTCCTATCACCTTTCGACCTCTCTCCCGACCTCCGCTCTATCATCGTCTACTTCCTTACCTTCGGGGTCGCGTTCCTCGCATGGAACAAAGCCAACATCTATCGCGTGCCCTGCATGCACTTTTCTCAACCATCCCTCCTTGCGTTCATGCGAAATCTGCTCAACTGATCTTCCTCAAGTTAGTACCGAGCTCAAGTCGGCGCCTTCTTCACGACCCATTACACCCGGCTCAGATGATGATGACAATACACCATCAAAATCGATCAAGATCAGTTTTCGCAAAGGAGGAGACAAACCCCTTTATGCAGTGCTTAAGCGTGCCTTGAAAACCAAATCCTGGGAGGTGGGTCCACTTATTTCTGACCGTCTGACACGAAAGGGTATTTATTTCGTCTTTCTCGCTTTATATATCAGGAGAACGGCACGGCGTCCCTGCTCGACGCGAATAGCAATGATACCGACAATCGAAATGCGCCTGGAAGGTCAGGAATATGTAAGTGGTGCCTTGTTCTTTATATAAAAAAACATTCCTGTGAACGTTTACTTTTTTGATATCGCCGTTTCGAAAAGCTGGTATTCTCAGGACGGTGGAAACTTCTGCTAAAGGAAGAGAAACTCACATGAACGATGCGTTGCAGGATTTGGAAGCTTTTATGGTGAAAGCTAAAGACATGGTAAAGCTGGCTGCGGAGCTCAATGAAAAACTAACAGCAGTATCATCCTCCAGCGGAAAGGGCTCTGATGTGGTGTTAACCTCCGGTGTAGCAGAACCAGAGGAGGCGACCTTCATTCGGTCATCTCTTTCTCAGCTGGGGCTGAAAATGGAAAACACCCCTGTAACGCTCGATATGATGAAAGACGAGCGAAAATGGGTTGATGAACTTGCTCGGGAACTTGCGCATGTTTTACAGGGATCATCCACCTCCGTCGACCACACAGGTGGTATGATGAAAAACCGCGGGATCATCGCCCTGGATGAGGTCTGGGGCGGCTGGAACCGTGCGAGAGGCGTTGGTGAGCAGTCACTCGTATATCGTATATTTATAGGCATTCGCTAAGAGATGACGGTCTATTATCACAAAGCTCTCATCCCACCATCTACGCTCCTCCAGGTGGTGCCCCACCTCCCCGCACACACCAATCCCACAATTCGCCATCGAGCTTTTACGTCCGGGCTAAATGTTTTACATACGCCTCCATACTCGCAGGCCGCCTTTGGCGCACGGATCTCGAGCTTCCTCATGATGAGCGGACCGAAGACTACGGTGGAAATATCCACAGTGGAAGACCTGACCGTTGCTCTGGTTTCTGAGATGATAGACGACGTGGAGAAAGTCGGCGGGGTTATGAGAGATGACAGCAGCGCTGCTATTACGGGCGGCGGGAGTGGGACTGGCGTAGAGCTGAAGTGGTGGGGCAATGTGTTCCAAGGTTATATTTGGGACGGTCAAGAATAATAGAGTTACATGGGTATGTGTACACTGGTTTAGTCTTTTGTGGATTGAAGTTGTTTTATTCATGATCGACGACCGCAGTCGATCCTGGGACCTACAATCCCAAGCTCACGATGAAATGTTTGTCTTTGACTGTAGCGTCTTACTGAACTTTCACAACGACTGAGAGCCAATATTAAAACCGAAATTTGGCTCGCCGAATTTATCGGGAGAGCCATTCGAAAGCAGGCATAATTTTATTGGTGGCGAACGATAACTTCTTGGGTCTACGCAGACATTTCTTGAGAAATTGATTGTATATTCCCTTATATTCCTATGGAATTGATATGGGTCCTCGGCAATAACGCTGGGTTTAACGCTCAGGTTTCATTGGCTAAAATGGAACATCGGAAAACCTATCAGCGGGCTTTTTCAACACGGTAATACGAAATCCACTTTGATGCGAATTGATTCCTCAATAGCCGTATGATATCGAATACCGGTTAACATGGAGTCTGTTTCTACCAATTAGAAGCGCTCAATGGGTCGACGGATAGTCACTCCTGACACTTGAGAGGCAGTCCACATGTCCAATCAAGCGTGAAGCAGCGTGAAGCCCCAATTCGATGGATAAATCTCGCCTTCTGTGATTGGTTGCCATGCAATGTTGAGTGGATGTGGATTAGACGACTGAGCCGGCAAGGGATAAAAGAGACCTTGATTCACGTCTATCAAGATCGATAGGAAGTCCTTCATTCTTCCATGCTTCGTATCCTCCAATGATATCAGTGGCATTCAACATCCCCAATTGCTGCAGAGAATAGGCTGCAAGGCTGATGACCATGATGACATTATTAGCAATTGTATCATACTTCATATTCAATTGGTAATTACCTCGAAGTATACCCTTCTTGACAGAAAACGATGATTCGAAGGTCGTATCGGTCTGCGATAGCGAGGTGGGATGCACATCTCGGATCAAACCTCCATTCTAAAACGTTTCTTTCGATGATTAGGGAGCCGTGGATACCTCCTTCTAGTTCCCGTTGCGCCTGGGGTCGAATGTCAACTAGAAACGTTGGGGCGCCAACTTGTGTTTCTCGGAGTTCATCATATGCTTGAGAAGGGCTGACGCGTTGAAGTTTTGCACGTGCTAGGGAGAGAATGTCGTCGATCCCTCGTGAGCCTGGAGGTGGGGTAAGCGGGTCCATCGGACTTCTCGCGGCTTTGCGTACTACATCCCACAAGGCTTCTTCGTCATAAGGCGACATGCCCAAGTCCAAGACGGTGGCCACCCATCGGTCTTCTTCATTATTCGCGGCTACTATCCTGCCGATGAATTTGGAGCTGGCGAGAAGCACTGCTCGTTGCACGTAGTCCTGAGAAGAGCCAGAAATAATTAACGTGCTGGGAACGGACGTCGCAGACTGCGCAATTGTCGCGATTGCAAAAGATGGTTGCTTAGAGTAAGTTGGTGTTGAATTTTTGCAGCGACCAATCGTAGGAAGTCCTCATCTTCGTTTCTGGACATGACCAACCTAACACCGATTCTCACGCCTGGTACGAGGAAGATTAGTATCTAGAACACCTTGGGGGAATAAACACGAAGATCTCACCATCGAATGATTGGGCCTTGGTAATTGTATGTACAGCTATCTCTTGAGAGACTTGCTCCCGGACATCAGCCAAAGTGCGAAGCGATAATGGACTCCTGGGAACAAGCGCAGTGCCATCGATTACAGACGCAGGAGAGGTAGAGTCGCTTTTACCACTTGATTGCGCCGCTGCAGAACCTCGGGGAGATATATCTGATTCAAAACCTATCATGTCCTTCAGAGATTAGCTTAGTTTCATGGATTCACGGGTTTGCATCTGAGAACAATTGCACTGAAATTATGTTGGAATGACTTATAGGGCGTTGGAATATTGCTCACGCAATAGTGTCAAGTGAACGCAATGATAAGATAATTTGAAGCAGAGTAAACCAGATATCCTCGATGGAAATTGGTCAAATAATTCAGGAAGCCGCTCCAGATGTTAATCAAGAATTCTGTGGATACAGATTACTTGAGGTTGGGGCAAAGATGGTTTAACTGTTCACTGTGACTTAGTCGGAGAGAAAGGAATTAGATGGCACGAGTCCAGGGGGTCGAATAATTATTTCAATATTTGTGTTTACTGGTGACGGTCTCAAAAACAAGCAAATTACGTCATGTTGCTTGGTGAAGGAGGTTCCCGCTGAGCTCCCAGCTTTCACCTGCACTTCCAACTGCAATCCACTGCTGTATAACCACAATCCACAATGTTCAACTCTTTCAAGAGGAGACTGGTAGGAAAATCTTCTTGTTAATGGAATGTGACTCATATGGCGGTTCTGATGCTTTTCAGCCCGAAATATCTATCTTGTAAGTAGTACTGATGTGAACGCACTGAATTCAAATTGGTGTAACATCGATGGTATCCTAGTCACAAACCATCATCAACGCAATCGCAAAAGGCTCTTGATCTCCTGAAGGCATCCTTATCGGCCCCGTATCCTCCTGGTGGTTCATCTGGAAAGCCTCTGGATTTCCAACTCGAAGTTGTGACATCACCGCCTACATCCGACCAGCTTAGGGTTATCTTGTCTTACCTTCCTTCTCCTGCGGCAAACCCGTCTCTGGTGTTCCTCTCTGCCCACCCATCTACACCTAGTGCCGCTGAACAGCCTACCACAGTAAAAGGAATAGCCGAGTTGGCGGAAAAGAACCCAAATGCCATAAAATGGCCTATTGTCGTGGATTGGCAAGATGGTAAGGCCAGTGTTGGGAATATCGATGGTGTGAAAGGCATGTTGGAGCATCTTCGTAAAAAGAGGGATGGCGAGATTACAGAGGAATAAAAATGTAAATGACGCACATATATTCGATGGAAATTGGTCAGGAGGATATTCATGGCATTCTGTATCGTGATCTCTCATTTGACTGCTTGTTTATGGCGCAGCTGACTTGGGGTCATTTCGTGCACCCCTCAGAGCGTTTTCACCCGGCACCATATGGTTCACTACTTCTATGGCTTATTTCTACGCTCTATTTCAAGCTTGGCGAGCCACTCTTCCACGGAGAAGTCGATCATCAGAAGTATCTTTTTATTTCTATCCGAGACATACTTCGCTTTCGTTACCTGCTTTCTGCTCGACTCTGGCGTCACTTCTACTTGTTGATCATGGTTGCTCTTATTTTCTTCGAGATCTCTAGACTTGATCGGTAGAACCTCCGGTCGTGCGGATGCTTGGCTATCGGTCGAGAAGTTGCAAGCGAATCTTAACTGGCGTGTCTATTTCGGCAGGGGCGGTCAATTCTGTGTTCAGAAAAGGATCTTAATAGTCCGGTTCTCTTCACAAGTCACTGATGAGCATCAGGGTAAACATATGCATGCAACATCACTTCGTTTTAGCAGCGACGTACTAAGGGCCTAATCCAGCTACCGCTCGCCATGCAAACTATAGACCTCATAGGATCTTGCGCTGTTTTGATGCAGTCTAAAGAAGTGGATTTTTGAAACAGATATGGGACATATACACGACATGCCAATGAAGACATGTTTACAAAACAGAGTCCCTCAGTTGTTACTTCGGAAAAGAGGGTGCTCCAGCATACAGGACCCGTGCCCACAATCAGAACTGTTAGAGGCCCTGAGATCAAAAACTCACTTACGAGTATCGCCTGGCATGAGCGCCCTAGGATTCTTCACAGTGAATAGCAGCACACCGCGAGTCAAAATACAGCGGCGAAGGACAGGCATCTATTCCTTTTCGGTATCAACGTGCTAACACTCTTGCATTCTGGACAAATATGCCTCTCAAAACATCGCTTCCAGTAGGATGCTTTCTGTGCTGGCAGGATGCTTGCGTGATAGTGAAATGGCCTCACTGCGGTGGTACGTCGGCTTCGAATCCAGGAAAAGGATTTTTCTATTTTTGCCAAATGCAATCCTCGTACGCTAAACTTGCTGTTCTAATCGATCAAGCACTGATTTGAGAAGAGCCGCTTATTTTAAAGAATGGCGAGGAGACGGCTTTGGACTAGTCGATTCAACTAGTATCAGAAGCGTGTCCAGCAGGTCTATACTGGACATGTATGTTTGACATCCCAGCTGTTAGAGAAGTGTTCAGACAGATTTGGGGTGTTGGGCAGGTCCATTTTATCGCCGGCTATTGATACGGTCGACCCACGAGACTTTAATCACTCGAAGTCGAGTTTTGATCCCTGTTAGGACCATGACTGTGAAATTAAAAATTCGCTTGTTTTCGTCAGTGCATTGTATTAATTTGTCGGAACGCAGTCTTTGGACGAGGGATTTCATTCATGTATGATCGTTTGTTGTAAATGACTCGAGGAGAATAACTGGAGTCTGATTTCGTTTTGTGAGTGCTTACCCGTGACATGGAGTCAAAACTCAAAACGGAGTAAAAGGTCGCATGGTCAATTGTCTAGATCACGGTTGCTATAGGTCAGAGATATTCACGCCCTGTTTCCCTCCTGCTTCCATCCTTCTTTCCTAAAGATAATATCTTTTTGCTGACGTTATTTTCGCATCGAGAGACGTATATATGAGGGGAGTTTCAAAACTCAGGATTCGGAGGAATGGAACCGAGCTTGGACCAGGCATGTTCTGAGTTTGCTGAGTATCAAAAACGATTGAATTATAACTGTCGTTGCAGGAAAATCCACACAGAAAGAAAATGATCTTAGTCCATTGAATTAACGTGCGCAGAAACCCATCAGGCAAGTTACATGGACCGCTAGGGAAGCGCACCCTTTACTCATCGACTGTCGGAAAAGGCACGCAGCACATCCAAGGCATCATCAGGGCCTAGACAACTGGGTCCAAGCCGTCTGACAACGGCGGTGTGCGAGTTCTTCTTTCCCTTTCTGCACCCACTTCCACGGTGGAAGGGCTGTAGCTCCAATGCCTACTCCACAGACCCAGGCGGGGGCTCGTCCGAAGATATAGATGTCGAGGTATGGCGTGACCATTTTTCCATTCCCTGTGGTCCTTTTCGTTATAAGCACCTAATCACGGTATCTCAGGCAGACTTGCATGATCCAGATATCCACCCAACTAGCCCCGACGGGGTACCCGTTCGATTTCCTCCCTGCCTGCTCGCTCAGAGAGGCTGGTCGTGACCTCACAGCTGCACCCGTTCTGGAGCACGAAGAAGGGGAGCTGCTGTTGCGGTGTTGGTGGTATTGTCTATTGTTGGTGGCATCGTTGGGGGCGTTCTTGGAGGAAGAAGTAATGGTGAGCCGGCGAGGAATCCTGGCTCTAATACGCCTTTGTCCTCTACGGCCTCTATGATTGTATCCGACTCCACGTCTTCGCAGACGTCGACGACACCTAACGACACACCCGTCATCACGGCTGCAGAAGTGATCCCAACATCATTACTCTTTTCGACGCCATTCTCCTTGCCACCTAAACTTCCTGGCCGCAACATCCTTCGTAATGACGAAGTGCCTCTCCAATCATAGGTGCAGCCACTGCTGGGCTCAGGACCTTGGAATAACATCACATTCGCATATCCTCGTAGCAAGATCTTTCGCTGTTTCGCTCAGCGCTGTCAATTTCACCACCTACCATGAACTTTCAACTATCCCCGACGCTTGTGACTATCTTGACTGCCGACAATTTTTTCTTTCGTTTCTTGGGCTTTTGAAGAGGTATTATGTAGGGACTCTGATGGTTTTTCTATTCTCCTGGTTCTTATTCATTGGGTTTTATGGGGCATTTTTGGGTCTTAGGTTTTCGGTTTTTTGGGCTGTATATACACGGGTTCAATATTTTGTGTTGGGCATAACATACTTTATGTTTTTTCTTCAGGCTTTCCTCTCAGTTGCACGATCATTCGATTACTCAATTGTATTCATCAAAAGTATTCACGACCTTTCCAAACTTCCAGTAGATGCATCATTCACGATTTGGCGCATGCTGGTTCTTAGATTACTATCTACTACCTCCACGTTTTAAACACTCTACTCTCAGTAGTTCTAGTGCTCTTATAGTGCTCTCCTGTTGCTCTAACTTCCAGTGCTCGCATGATCATACACATGGAGGAAACGAATTGACAAGTCGTAATACGTATTCAATATGTATTGCAGTGGTATATTATATTTTCTTGATGCTTTCTTATGTTTTGCGTCTAAAAATGGACGAGCTGAAATAGTGCCTGTCCCTGAGCGTCTTCCTCATACTCATCAACATGGGCCGAGCAGGTCGGACAGGCCGCCTGCCAAGTTTGAATTTGAGGCTGTACATGATCTCTCCGTTTTCTCATCGGGACAATCCTGTCCTCCAAGCTATCTAGTTGACCAACTCGACCAGGAGTCGACACAGAAAGAATGGCATCTCCAGGAGGACATCAAGATTACGACGCAAGCCTACTAGCGTCGGCGCCAGTCGCCACGAAAGCCCAGCTTCAGGTGAATGGGCTTCTTCTGATGGCTTGTGAGCTTGGAATTAACGCTTTTCTGTGTTCGGTAGGGCGGATACAACCCTGACCTTCTCATCGAGAAGCCTGTGACTCCCTCTTCAAGACATCGTGATTTGGAAGCAAGTACTCCTGTGAACGATGGCCGAGATGCAGGAACAGCGTACGCTACCAAGAAGCAGCCATTTTATCGCACAACGAAGGGTATCATCATCATTGTGGTGGTGCTTGTGGTTATCATTGCAGCGGCTGTCGGTGGAGGAGTTGGAGGGTCGAGGAAGAAGAACCACAATGAGACTGTGGCGCCCACCGGGCCAGATAGTGGTGGGCAGGATGGTGGTTCACCACCGCCAGCATCCGGAAACTCGACATCAAGCTCGACGTCTTCCGGAAGTGGGGCTTCTCAGGTTGTAGGAGCACCGGATCCCAACGCCTCGAGATCCACTACTACCTCTGGGGGCGCCAACGCCCTCCCGACTGAACCACCTGCGACCAACGGCGTTGGACAACTTGTCAATGGATCGTCTTGAGACAGCGGGCGTCAACGTTGGACGTTCTGGTCATGGTGTGTTTGTTGTACAACAGTTACCGCGGGTTCCAGTTTATCTTTAACTTTTATGTGTTTTGTCTCGGTACTAGACTTACGCTCTCTAATGGATATGCAACATGCTACTATATGCCACAGGAGCACTACGATATGTACCGCGTTTTCTTTCTATGTACTATATATTATCTTTTTCGTATGGATGGGGTTTATTTTTGGTGCGATCAACGTTCCCAGCAGTGATATTTATATTCCATCCAGTCTTGAAAAAGTGGTCGCATTGACGAGGAATACAGATTCCTGCAAAGCCCTGAACATCTGTCCTTTGGACGTCAAGTACTTTGATGAGAATTGCGGAGAAATAGCAGATGTCTTCCTACATATCATAATTTAGATAGTAACAAAATGCTACAACCGACAAGATCACTGTAGGACTTTGCTGAGAAACCAATCTTATGCTTCTCGCTCCGGTTTGGGAGAACTCCCAGCTACAACTCTCACAGGTAGTACTATTGTAACTTGAGTCTAGACAAGTTTTGACATTCATTACAGTTATCAGGTAAGTCCGCGATAGTTGATTTTGAACGTCAAGTCAAGTTACCTACAAGTTTTATGAGGGAGGATGATACAAATGCCTTCGAAGTGAATAAAAGAATATAATGAGAGTAGGCGAGGATGGAAAATAGAGAGAGAAGGTGGCGTGTCTGAATCAGGTGCTGGGACGTGAGTCTGGATGAGGTGCCACTGCCGTGCGATAAGCAGGCGGTCCTAGAGGGCTTTCTGTTCGATTAATAGAATCGGCTCCATTTCTGCTGTTGTCAGAGGCGAGCTTTCTCATGCTCCGCCCTCCTTCAGGATGGGGACTCAGATTGTGCTGTGCCATACTCGCATTTGACGGGGCGCGGAGAATCCCTGCAACTTCAGTTGCCAGGGCATGGATGTTTATGTTGGGAGGATGCTCCGATGCGCCCGCGCTGAGCGACATGGCGGTTGAGCCAAATGACGTTTGACGGTCTAGTGTAGGTTCTGCAACTCGGGGAACCCCTGGCGGAAATTGCGGTACTTGTCCGCGTCGGTTGGGCGACATAGGGGTGTCGGGAGAGAGTGTGCGAGGGGTGTGACCTGCGTCGCTGATTTTACCGACTCCAATTGTTTTGCTTCTATGAAAGCTTCGCTTGGGCGTCGAACTGGAACAGGGTTGTAGCGGAAGAAGTTGGCATCGTCGGAGGCGGGGGATGGTGGGATGCTTCTCGATTTTTGAACACGACAGAACCAGAGGATGCCTACTATACCGAGGGCAAGTACGGCTGCACCTCCGACAGCACCGCCTACAATTGCTCCTAGATGAGATGTAGAAGGGTGGGACGCTCCTGCAGCAGCGCTAGACGGCGTCGCCGACGAATCGGACGATGTGGAGGTAGGCAAGGGTATAGAAGATGAAGATGCAGAGTCCGATAGAGGTGGGATCGAGACGGATGTGGTAGGTATGGCTGGAGTGCCTGTGGCAAAGGCACCTACCCCCGTTAAGACGGGTACAAAGCTAGGCTGATATCCATCATGAATTTATGTTTGCTGCGGGTTTGGGATATCCTAAAACTCACTTCAGGTGTACCGGTGACCTGCTGCGCTGAGGCCCTAAAACGAGTATAGGCATCAATACTTGGGGGATTGATGACGCTGGTGTATGGATGGTTCATGAGTCCTCGATCATTGAATTCTGTCTATAAAACTCACCCAACCATTCCTGAAGTCGCGCAGTGGGACGTTGGTTCCGTGACCTCGCAGAAAAACCATATTGCTAGGTCAGAGCAGTAGCTATTAGCAGGGGAGTTTTGCAAAGATGAGCCTTTCTACTCACGTTGACTGACGTTGGTGATTTGGAGATCCCATGTCATAGGATGCTGGGTGTCATTGTTGAGCGTACCAGCGGGTCCACTGCTGAAACCTCCCGGAAGCGGCGTACAGGGGTTGGCCAAACTGGACTGGGTAACGGTGTGTACGCTGGAAGGAGAGCAAATTTATATAAAGTTGAAGCTGATATACTCCGGGAAACTCACAATCCTGCAAAAACGAAGGTGATTGTGTCATTTAATCCAGCAGATATGGTTGGAGGGTCGAAGAAGCTCCCCTGGAGGCCAACCATCACCTAATTGGAAGCAGCTTTTAGTGCGGAAGCGACAGGACTCTGTCTTCTGGGATTACCGTGTGACTGGTCTGACCTTTCGCGAGGTGGAGACCCTGCAAAGCGGCGGCGAAAATGAGCGAGTATCGTATTAAGGCCATTCTGGAGAGTGCATGAAGATGGTAGGCTGTCAGGAAGGGGCTTCATACAGTCGGTGGGTGACTCGTATTATACACACCCATGGTATTTGGGACTTGGGACATCAAGATCAAGTCAAAATCTGTTGTAAATAACTGTGCACGCCACGAGTCTTTTTTTTAGCGCAAGCTCGAGAGATAGGATTACTCGATTCGTGGGGGGTAATTAGGAGGCTTTGAGAGACAGCTTCCGTGCTATCATGCAATCTTGCCGCTGAGGAGCTGCTATCTAACTGCACGCAGGTCAGCTCGATGAGACATCACTTTGTTAATCAACGAAAGGGAGGCACCTTGTCGCTGTGAACATGTTCCCACTGTAAATATAAATGATGAGGGACCGCGATGAACAAGACATGCGTGGGCTGCTGGTATCCTTGTTTGGAAATCGTCGTTGATGCTGGGAGCGATTTGCTATGCCTGAGCCATGAGCGTCTGATGCAAGTCGATATCAACGGAACCACGCCGGGACGGGTGGTGTATGTACCTGTAAGTACGTACCATGTATATACCTTATGCCGGTATGCGATGCCGTCATTTGGAAGGAATACAGGAAGGTTTCAGCAAGATTGGTTTCAGGAGCGCTACCAACCTCACGAGGTCTAATCGCCTCAGCTTGTATTAGTATCAATTGGAGGTGGGTTACAAGTTGGATGAACATGATCACGAATACGTATGCTTCACCAAGAATTAAAACCTATTAAATTTATACGGGATCGACAGAACTATATAAGAGTCGGTATCACTGCGGGAAGGAGCAAAGTGATTCAAGATGACGTATAATACTAGAACCGTGCCAAAACAAGTCATCCCCCAGGGTTCCATTTAAATAGTCCTTTAACGCTCTTACAAGGTCAGCAACGATCGACGACGTGTTCAGACCAGCTCGATATCGATAGCAAACCGAAATGAACACTGATTTGCATTATTCTCTGGTGCTTGTACAGCTTCTTGTGTTAAAGCGTTGATAGTAATTGAGAACGCTGAATAGTGTTGGATCGGGACTTTTGTGCAGCAGTCCATAATCACAAATAAGTCTGACAGTGGCATGTGCTTCGTTCGATCAGATGAAGAAGAGCGGGCCAAGGACGGTTCTATGGGTTCATGCCTATTCGGAGGGCGAAAATTCAAAATGCAAATGATGTGATTGCTTTCATGAGTCCTGATTTCACAGAAGAAATCTGCAATAGAGCAA
The DNA here is from genome assembly GCA_023853785.1 of Psilocybe azurescens. Lineage (NCBI taxonomy): Eukaryota > Fungi > Basidiomycota > Agaricomycetes > Agaricales > Agrocybaceae > Psilocybe > Psilocybe azurescens. The sequence continues at coordinate 58,627 of JAJIRX010000926.1, forward strand.
GTTTATGAGTTCAGCATTACGGGCCTGTTGCATGTCGTCGGCTTCGAGATACTGGAAGAGCTCCGGATCAATCGCAGGGTCTGGGAGAACCGGAACTCCAAAAACTCCAATGCTTCCCGGCGCTCGAGATGGATGTTATAAGAACCTAGCTCATTGAGAGTCCAGTCACTACCGGATTTGGCAGAGCGAATAAGGTTGGCCATGATGGTTGAGTTATGAAGAAGTTGACTGTCGTAAGTCGGTCGTAAGCGGAAGTCGTAAGTAGGTCGTAAGTAGGTCGTAAGCAGAAGTCGTCCCAGTTTCCCGGTTTTAAAGGTCCGCCTCCAGTGGCGGTTACGGCACGTGGCAGCCTGCAGGCAACCTTCCTTTCCTCCACGACTTGTACCGGCCAGTAATTGGTGTAGTCTTGGCCTCAAGGACTCTGGTTTACGGTTGTGAGTGCATTAATACACGTCTAGGAACTTTTTCCAAGCGAAATTTGGCCAACTCAATCATTTTTAACCGTGTAGGGACACGCGATGCACTCGTTTTTGTCCAAAGTCTTCGGCCGTAAGGAAAAAGACTCGGAAACATCGCCTACGACATTACGCCCCGGAGAACTCTTGGATGGAAAATTTGAAGCAATATCACCTAATGTATCACCAAGTGCGGCCAATTTTCTCGAGCTAGATTCCCAGACGGACGGAGAGAATGGGAAAGACAAAGACAAAGACAAGGATAAAGATGCCCGATTTTCCCTATTCAGGGCCAAGTCGCGTCCATCCCCTCCAGAAGTTACATACAAGACGCCCGTGCCTCTTCCCCAACTTTCATTGGACTTTGCTGCAACAAATGGAGAGTCCTCAACACGTACCCTCGAATCTTTCTTATCTGTGGACCCAGATGCGCAAATACTTCTGAGCGATGCAATTATCGGCCGGCGTCGCCTAAATCCGCTTGAAGCTCTTGTTCTGATAAGAGCATGCTCTCAAGCCATTGTAGCCAGAGGTGTGACGATTTTGTTCTTAAGTTCTTTAAACTAATTATCTATGTAGGCCTCGAAACTCTCGGTGTCATGCACCCCCATTGGTATTCCGCTTCTCCGGAAATTCAACGCAGACTACTTTCTCAATTTATACATTCTATGGAACCCAAGACTCCTTTGACTGCTATTTCCCTTACCCCAGCACTTGCGTCGTCGCCATTCGAATCAGAGATAAATTTCACCCGTTCGCCCCACGACGTCGCTGCCGTCCTCAGATGGGGTTTACGCCATCTTCAACTGGAAGGCGACAACTTCGGAACGGATGATGGATGGTACAAGGCTTTCCTCGATGCGGAGGCAGCCGCAGAATACCCCCTAAAGCTTTTTTCGGAGAAGTTGGCACCTGCGCTGCCACCGGCCCATTTGGAGCTTCTAACAGCCACTTTGGAGATATTCTCGTCCCTTGCCGCACATTCCGAAGCGAACAGCACATCTGGAAGCAAACTCTCCAAGATTTTTGGATTGTGGTTGTTGACGTCCAGGCGAGTAGAGGACAAAGATGATTGGAAGTCTTTCTATGCCAGATGGGAACGTACGGGTCGAATGCTCGAGCATCTGTTCCTATCCAGAATCCGGTAAGTTTCGGTTTTTCATTTTGTTGTATTTATGGCCCCTATCTCACGAAATATCAGGGATGAGTCCACAGACCACCGCATGCCTGTTCGCCTCCTTGAACTTGTACGCAGATACCCCTATACCCAAGGACTATCATCTCCAACAACGGATCTACAATTTCTATCTCCTCCACACTTCACTACCCGATGCTACGATGCACTTTATGTCCGTATTGAGGTCGAACTGTCGTCAGAAAGGCGAAAGCCTAAGCTGAAGGTCCACCCTCTTAACATTCTCGCAGACGCATTCTCTACCAAAGTAGAAGGTGGCGAATACGCCGAACTGTGGGCTAAGATTACCGCTGCGTCGAAGACCGGCAGCAACCCATCACCTCTCAGCAATATATTTGCGGACGAAACAATCCGTTTCCTCTCTATTGTACCAGACAAAGGTTCTAGTAAAGCGCAGGAAGCCAAGTCGCCCGTGTTTAGCCTACTATCTCCTTCCTCAGCGCGCGGCCATTCAGCGTCTGTCGGCGAGTCAGACAGACCAACCCCTTCCTCGGCTCGTGGTCATTCTTTCTCTGTTGGCGAGCAAAGCAGGCTATCACCTGCTCAGCATCAGCATTCAAAGTCTGCGACGGAACCGCCACCTTTATCTGCAACGTCTCCGATTGGCAGTGACTGGGTTCAGTTCTCATCCTCCGGGTTCCTTGACTCAACTCCTGCCATCGCCCCGCTCGTGTCAACCCTCTTTGACACCGACCTGGAGAAAACTACTCCGGTCACGACGACACTATCCAGGAAATCGAGTAAGCGCGGCAAGGCCGTTTCAAGAAAGAGCGTTGATTTTGCCGCGGAGCCTGCGCCCCCGATCTCTCCCCCCACCTGTCGACCCTGCGAAGAAGGAAGCAACGGCTATCGTTAGAGCAACTAAGCTCGAAGTCATCGAGCTCGACGAGGCCTTTATAGACTTCTGGAGCGATTCTTTGTTGGATCCCATCACAGCGACGTGGCCGACCTTCATCATCTGCAAGTTCAAGTCGACTCTCGTCCCACAACTTCGATACGGCCCCATTGAAGAGGGTCAGAAGCAGAAGACTCTTAAATGGCTTGTACTCGAGCAAGCCTTTACTGTAAGGCCTGCGCCTCCACCGTCGCCGACTTCGGTACCGCTTCCCGAGTGCGCGTCCCGTTTCTCCTGCTCTGTCGACTTCCGGGAGGAACCGATTCAGCTTCTGGAGCATGTCCCGAACCGCGTCAAGCTCTTCTCAGAATTCGCAAAAGGGCAAGAAGAAGGAGAAGGTGGCGAATGTTGGCGAGATGGGCGAACTTGTTGAAGAAGAGGCCGCAGAACACGTCAAAGAGGATGTCGTCAAATTGAAGTCCATACCCTCCAAGTCCAGAAAATCAAAAACTGAGAAATCTGCCCAGCCTGTCCCGGAACCCGCTGGCAAAGAAATCGCTAAAGCTCCAGTTGCTGAAGCTCAGGCCCCAGTCGCCGATGTTCAAGTCCCAGTCGTTGAACCTCGAGCACCGGTCGCAGAAACAAAGTCCCCCGCTGCTGAAGCTCAGGCTTCCATCGCTGAAGCACCATCGGTAGTCGCTGAAGCTGAAGTTCCAGTTGCGGAACCTCAAGATGCAGGCAATGAAGTGAAAGCTCCTATTGCAGAAGTCCCATTTGCTGAAGCTCAAGCACCAGTCGCTGAAGCCGGTGTTTCAGCCTCAGAGGCAAAGGCCCCAGCCATCGAAGCACCTCTTCCAGTCGTGGAAGCTGAACCACCAGTTGTTGCAGATCAAGCTCCAGTCGTAGAAACTGTATCCCCAGTCGCTGAGGTACAACCACCAATCGCTGAAGGTCCAGTCCTAGTCGCTGAAGCCCAGGCACCTGTTGCTGAGGTGTCATCATTAGCTGCTGAAGTCCAAGCGCCAAATGCGGAAGTACAAGAACCAGTAGTTGAAGTTCAAGCTCACGCCACTGAAGCTCAAGCGCCGGTCAATGAAATCCCACCGCCCACCGCTAAAGTTCCACCGCCAGCCACCGAGGTACCAGCACCAGTCGTCGAGATCTCAGCACCAACCGCCGAAATATCAGCACCAGTTGTTGAGGTACCAGCACCAATCGCCGAAGTAGACGCCCCAGTCGTTGAAGCATCGTCATCAGCCGCCGAAGTACAAGCACCAACGCCAGCCGCTGATGTCCAACCAAGTGTCCTTGATGTCCAAGCGCCAGCCGCTGATGCCCAAGCACCAGTTGTTGAAGTACCGCTATCGGCCGTTCAGGTACCATCACCAGCTTCCGAAATCCAAATCGCCGAAATTCAGACGCCTGTAGCAGATGAAGTTGCCCCTGTTAACACTGCAGAGGTTCAGGATGTGGAGATTCTTTCTGGGACTCCATACCCCACGAAGGAGATCCAGCCTCCAACTGTGACTGAGGAAGAGCCCGAATCCCAAATCTCTACTTTGGAGGCTGCAATCGCCGAGGCTCAATCTGCGCCCATCGTGGAGCGTGCGATTACTCCTCTGGTCGAATCTGAAGGCGTAGAAGAGGTTTCAGAAGCGAAATCTGTTGAACAAGATTCATCGGTCGTGGTTGATGACCATTCAATTGCTACACAAATTCCCAAGGTTCCTGAAGCAGAACATTCTTCTGCAGACGCCGAAAGTACCCCTGCTCCTGCCGATGAGCTCAATGCTGAAGATGAAGAAATACTCGACAATCTTTCCTCAGAGATCCTCGAGGAATCTTCCTTAGAAGTTGTAGTCTCAGAACCCATTGAAGATGATGATACCGCTCGACCTGACGAAGTCGGAGAAATTTTCTTTCAACCGAAGAAAGTGGTGTACCTTCGGCCGTCCCAGCCGCTGTCGTAGAAGTTGACTCGCCTGCAGTCGAGGATCCGTCAACCGTCGATGTTGAACAAAATGACGATCAGGAGCGCGTCCCGTCTGATGGTGCATTGTTGGAGGACGTTGTCGGTGCTGAGGATGAAGAGAAACAAGAAAGCATATCGGATATCGACTTCGCTGAAGGTGTTCAATCCAACGCTGAGGAGGTAAATTTTACTTCACGCCAATTTTTTGCATTGAGCTAATGGCATATTCAGGTACAACCTATTGATGAAGTGAATCATGTCGTGGACGCCGTTCTTCGTACCGAAACCTCTGAAGTCGCCCCGACCGCCTCTGAAGCCCAAACATCAGATGTCATTGTAGAGGTTAGCATTTAGTGTAGTCATACATATCAGACACTTACTAATATCTTTGTACAGGCACCCCGTGCTTCATCTGATGTTACTGACATCATGGAGGAAGCTGCAAGCGAGGATATCGACGATTCTGTGACATCAACTAGTTTGGTCGAAGCAGCTGCAGAAGACATTCATGAAGCCAAGATCCCTATCGTCATTCCGGCTTCCCCGGAACATGCTCCAGCTATCCTCGAGGATTCTCCCGAAGATTCGGTCCCCGAAGAACTTGTATCGACAGAGGAGCTTGCAGGACCTATCAACATCGTGTCCAGCGTGCCTGTTATCGAGTCTCTCGTCGTTCCTGAAGAATCACCTGCCGATGCATTGGTCGATCTTCCTGCCGTCCCTCTTGTGGATGTTGAAACAAGTTACACTGCACCTAGCGGATTGACGCACGTCACTGTCCCCATCGAGGGCGTACCTTCTGAAGAGCTCACAACCGTGCATGAAGCCAACCCGTCATCTGATAAACAAGTCCCCGAGGACCATTTCGTACACGAGGCTACTATTCTTTCAGGATTAACTCCTGCCCCTCATGTCGCGCTGAGCCTAGCTGAATCGACTTCGGAGGATATCGAGACCATGCCTCATAAGCATGCCACTAAAGGTAAAGTAGAATTCATAGCGCTTACTTATTTCATGTTTCTTGACACTCTGGTGTTCTTACAGATATTGATACTTCGGCTAATAAAGTTTTGGAGGGTGAGGTGGACGAGTCAGAAAAAGCACCTGTTACTGTAGAAGGTATGTTTATGAAATTATGAAATTATCTGATTCTGACTCTCGTGAGTAGAAAATACAACTTCTGACGTGATTGCGGCTGAAGACCTTTCTACAACAGTCGCCAATGATTGTCCAGGACACGACGGCCGTATTCCGCATGACACTGACGTAGCCTTCGAGGAGGCACCACTCGCTGTTCCCGTCCCAGAAGAAACAGTCGTTGAAGTAACAAGCTCCGATGACATCGACTCGGACGCCCCCCCTTAATGCTGAAGTGTCGATTATCGATAGCACAGAGGCCAACGCGGAAGGTGTACCTCTCGCTCTCGTTAAAGAATTGGTCACGGAGAATGTATCCGCCCCTGAGGTCGCCGTCATTGGAGGAAATTCTGACGTGGAAGCAACAACGGAGGAAGAAGCGCTGGTGTCGGTTACCGAGGGCCATGTCGAAGAGGACACTCTTGTCCCTGCAAGCCCGACTGTACAAGAGCCATCGCTTGCCGAGGAGTCAGTCCCGGAAGTTGCTACTGCAGTTGAAGATCCCATTGTGGAAGTCCAATCTAACACCGCGGAGCCCCTACCAGAGCATATTGTTCAAAACCTGGAGGGCGAAGAACTTCACAATGCCCAAGAAAAAGATGTATCCAGGTTCGAGGGATCCGTCGCAAAAGAAGATGTTCCGGCGGAATTTGTCGCAGAAGAATCAACTTTGGATGGCCAATCCGCTGTCGAAAATCATGCTCAGGATGATGTATCTGAAGCACAAGAATCTAACATACACCGCGTTGTTGGAGAACCTGATGCGGCAGAAATATCAGCTGGTCATGAGCCCGTTAACGACTCCATCGTCATGGACCTTTCTGCTGCCAATGAAATACCCTCTGAAGATGCAATTGACCAAGGAGCATTACCTGAGGCTATAGAACGGACCGTAGACGACGATGCAGCTACTCTCGAGGGATTGGCTGCAAAGGAATCTACAAACGTTGAAATGGCCCAAGTACCAGTCGAGACGGTCTTGGACGATGAGCCAGCTGATATTGCAGAAAACCCCGATGTCCAGGAGCCAGCGGCTGCTGAGGAACCTGTGGGAGTATCGCCTGCGAACAAGTCAATTTCTGAGGAACAGCCTCCGACAGCAGACGCCATTGTGGAACCTACGATTGTCGACGTATTGTCCGCCGCTCCAACCCAAATCACCGTCGAAGATCTTGGTGTGGCCGACCTAGCTACCAGTGATGAAAGGCTTCTCAACTCTCCTAAAGATTCGGGCAAGGGATTAACATCTAAGTTTGAGCATCCCGTCGATGAACAACTCTCAGGTACTTCCACTGATAAGGCGGATCTCGCTGAATCCATTAATGAAGAACTGGTGGCTGAACAAGCACCAGTCGTCTTAGAACAGCCAATAACTGAATCGGCCCCTGATCTCGCGGACCATATTGATGCAACAGAGGAATTATCAGGAACGGAAGTGTTGGATGCAGCTGAGGAAACTCTCGTCAAGGAGGCCAAGACCGCGGACGAAGTCGCCATCGGAAACGCTACCCTGGAGGAGATTACTCAAGCAGAAGGAGAAGCGACCAAACAAGATCCTTCATTGAGAGGCACGCAGGCCACCGATAAATTTTCATCAACGGAGCGGCAATCGAACATAGGGCAAAGCTCTACAGAAGAACCAGCCGTCGAAGAGCAAGGTATCATCGCTGTAGGGGTATCCAATCCCGAAACTCTCGAAGAACCGGAAGTAAGCCAGGATGCAGCAGAAATATCGCGGACTGATATTGTCAACATCGAGGAACTGGCTGAAGTAGCGACATCTGGAGTTGGACAAGAAAATGACACGGGAAAAATTGAAGGCCAAGAATTACATACTGAAGCATTAGTGGAAGAACTAGATCCAGTGAACGGTCACATCACAGAGCCGCATGCGACCTACCAACAGCCAACCGTCCAGGCTCCATCGATTGCAGAGGAATCAACTTCAGTAGGGGCAGGGGAAGGAAACATTACACCTGCACCTGCGGTAGCTCCGGACAATTATGACATTGAACCTGCTCCAGCGACCCAAGGAGAACATTCTTCTGTAGATGATCCCATATTTAAAGCTTCTTCTAACACTCATCCAGAGGGTATCATCACCCCAGCTGAAGATCTGGCACAGTCATCCGACAATGGTAAGACTGATATTATAGATTTAATTTGGGCACATTTTAATAAGGCTTTTTTTCACAGTCCATTCAGATTTCGAGGAAACGCCTCATGCAGAAGGTTCGATTTTGACTGCCGAACCTATTCCAAAACCAGACGCATCTGATACTATTCTTTCAGTAGAGGAGTCAACGCCAATCATGGGTAAGATATCAATTATATTTCAACGAAGCACTTTTACCAACCGGTCCCACAGAGGAGTCCGAAAAGCTTCTCGATGAAGTGAACAAAATCGATCTTCCAACGCCTCTTGCTCAGCCAACCCAAGCGTCTGAGCTTTTCGACGATTCCGCTCCACAAGCATCCACCGAACTCGATGCCATGAAAGAAGAGCCAACACCTGTAGCTGAGACCTGTGAGGATTATAACTTTAGTTTCCAAGAAAATGTAGATATTGACCAATAACCTTTATTAGCTGACCTGTCCGATGTCGAGCCAATTTCATCTGCTGATCTGTCTGAGGAGGTAACAGCACTGGAGACACCTATTGGCCCAATCCCTCCCGCTAAAGAGCAAACGGAAATATCTGGGCATGGTGAGATCCCAACTTTTCATTGAGAAGATTTGAATGTTGATATTTCATTTCAATGGTCGATTTAGCTCTCGTCCAAGAAAATAGCGCAGAATCTAGCAATGCCGAGCTTGCTGCAGAGCTCCTTCCAGAAACCTCCGAGGTTGCTCTGGCGTCTACCACCGACACCATGGCAGAGGCTGGTGAGTTCGAAAGCGATTCCGAGGAGTTATCCACCAAACTTAATGATCCAGCAGAGAAAGCAGTGTTTAGTACTACCACAAGCACTGAGCTTGAAATTCTAGCCTCTGCAGAGGAACTGGCCATTAATGCAGCTGCCAATTCGACGACCGTCGAAAATATAGATGTTACAGAAGAAGGTCTGGTTGGAGATGACGTGCCTTTGGACAAGTCCATTGGCGACTATTCATCAGCCACTGAGGATCCGATACGCAAGGACCTTTCCGAGGAACCTGACGTCGTCACAGAAGCGTCCACGGAGGATCCCAACACATATCAGCCGGAGGAATCTATCGCAATCTCTTCGCCTGTCGAAGAATTAACGGAGGAAATTGAGACGTCAGTTCCAGCCATTGCAGAGGAACCCATCGTCGATACATTAGCGACTGCTGAGAAAGAAGAGATGACTGAAGGAACCGTTGCTGAAGCTGCCAAATCTGAGCTCGCTACTGAAGCACTGTCCGTTGAAGTCCCTGGGCCAGCTTCGGTTACGGAAGAAGGGGCCTCTGTAGAAGAAGCAACCCCCGTGGAGCCTGCCATCTTATCAAATGCAGAGGGAAAAGACACAACTGTAACTGCGGCCAAAATCCCAGAGTCCGAAACACTAGTGTCTGCGAATGACCCTGCTATCGAGGAAGTTCCTGTGGTAGCAAACGTTGAGGAAGCCGCAGAGGAAGTCGTTAGAGGAGATGCCCCTTTGGAAGGTTCGCCCGGGGCGGAAGCGGTGGCTGCTGAGGAACCAATTCAGAAGGTTCTCGAAGATGATGATGTCCTTGATACAACAGTTGCAGAGGAGCTTGAAGCAGAGCTTCCCCAGGATCCAGCTATGGTTTCACTACCGGCGGAAGAGCCTATCACGCCAATCGAGGAACGCGAAGAGTTGGCTCTAGCAATCGCTAGTGAACCTGTCGCTGACATAGTATCGACTACTGAAGCAGTTAAAGAGGTCGAACATAATTCTGGGGCGCTCGAATCCGAGCTCTCTTCTGAACTTTCACCCGTCGAACCTGCTGAGCCCGCCTCAATTATTGAAGAAGTAGCAACAGCAAGCTCAGAACCCGAACCTCAACCTACGGATGAGATACCCTTTGTGGAACCCTTCATTTTAACCTCTGACGAGCCCACAGAACAAGTCGAATCTTTGATTCAAGAGGATATGTTGGACAACCTGGCTGGCAAAGAAACCGTGGTCACCGTGGAGCCCATTCCCCAAAACCTATCTGGAGAAGAGGCCGACCAACCACTCGCAAAGGATGTTACCGCAGAACATGCTGAGGATCCCATCGCGCCTGCATCGCCCACCGAAGAACCAATGTCGCCAGATGAAGTCGTAGAGTCCACGTCATCAATTGTAGATGAAGCCGTTGTTAAGTCTGCTCCAACTTCTGAGCCCGAAGTGGCAAACGAAGATGCAACCGCTGCAGCTGACGAAACCGACCTCCTTCCTGAACATACACCTACCGAACCCGCTGAGCCAGCCTCGGATAATGAGAAAGATGACGCGACTAACATTCCCGTAGCGAACTCGGACACTGAACCTCCATTTTCTGCAGAAGGATCATCTGTCAATTTGTCAACAACTCCTGCGGAGGCCACAGATGAAGGCCATCATGTGCTTGAAGAGAGCACGTCGTCGGAAGAGCCGACTGGGGCGGAAGGATTGGCCGAAGAAGAACCTTCTCCACAAGCCACCCAAGAGGATATGCTTGACGCAGCAGTAACTTCTGAGCCCGCATTTGAACCCTCTCCTGAGAAACCAGCCGCCGGAGAACTCACTACGTCAGTCGAGGAGTCTGTGCCAGAGGTATTGGACGTAGCCATCCCTCAGCCATCATCAAGTTCTGAAGAAAATATTGTCACGAAGGAGACTGTCGCTAATGTTCCCGATATCGAACATCAATCTGAAGAGTCGACTATCGAACCTATCGAGCCGCCGTCTGCTATAGAGCAAGATGCTGAGACTGCCCCTGTGGAACCCGCCGCGCTGGAAACTGCTGTCAAGGGAGTCTAATCCTTCTACAGTCGGAGAACCCTCTGAAGAAGTCCAGTTAATGTCTGATACCGAACAAGTTGCACTAGCAAACTCCGAGTCTGCGCTTGAACCCTCTACTCCCAGTACGATCGAAGAAACCGGTGAAGAAATCAAGTCAATGTCTGATACTGAGCAAACTGCTTTGACCGTCAATGTTGCCCCAGCAAGCCCCGAGCATGCGGTTGAAGCTTCCACGCCAGAAACTACCGTTGAGGAGTTCGCTCTTGCTACGATCGAGGAACCGGTCAGAGAACTTTCCGCTGCCCCAACGATTGAGAAACCTAGTCAAGACTTCGAGCCAACGTCTGATGCTGTACCTGCTGCTTTGGCCGCCGATGTTGTACCAGAAAGCCCTGAACCTGCTCTTGAATTTACCGTGCCAGCAACTGTAAGCAACGAACCTTCCCCTTCTACAATCGAGGAGTCAATCGAGGTATCGTCTGAAACTGAGCGACCTTCATTGACCGCCGATACCGATGTTGCTCCAGCAAACTCCGAATCCGTGCTTGAACTTTCCCCAGCTATCATCGAGGAGTCGACCCCTCCTACGACCGAAGAACCAGTTAAGCCGACGTTTGATTTCGAGCAAGCCTCTTTGATTGCCGAAGTTGAACCAGCAACCTTCGCGCCGGAACCTGTTATTGAACAGCCCGCCCCTTCTACGGTCGAGGAATCAGTCAAAGCAGCGTCTGAAATTGAGGTCACTCTGGCCGCAGACGCTGTACCAGCAACCCCCGATTATGTGCCTGGAACTTCCGCGCCGGCAACTGCTATCGAGGTGTCCGCCCCTTCTACGGTTGATGAGCTTATCATGGCAACGTCTGACGCTAAGCAAGTTCCTTTGACATCTGATACTGCGCTTGAACCTTCCGCGCCGGAGGCTACCGTTGAGGTGTCCGCCCCTTCTGCAATCGAGGAACCGGTCAAAACGGTGTCTGCTGCCGAACCTGTTCCCACTGCGATTGAAGAACCTAGTGGAGAAGTCACGACATCTGGTGCTGTACTCGCCGCTTTAGCCTTTGATATCGTACCAGCAAGTCTCGAACCCGCTCCAGAACCTTCCGCGTCGCCAAATATCGTCGAAGAGTCTGCCCTTCCCGCCGTTGAAGAGCCAGTCGAAGCAGCATCTGGAACTGAACAAGTCACCTCGATTGCCGATGTTGCGTTAGCAAGCTCCGAACATGCGCTCGAACCTTCTGTGCCTACAGCTACAATAGAAAAGTCCACCCCTGCTCCTGTAGAGGAACCAGTCAAGGCTGTGTCTGATATTGAACACGTATTAGCAGACAACGATGAACCAGCAACCACCGCACCTGCGATAGAACCGTCCGCACCAGAGCCTACTTTTGAGCAGTCCGCCCCTTCCACCGTCGAGGAGACGACCAAAATAGTATCTGAAACTGAGCAGGTCACCTCGGCCACCGATATTGTACCAGCAACTGAGCCTGTGCCCGAATCGCCCGAATCTTTCGCGTCTGCAACTGCAATTGAAAAATCTACCCCTACAGTGGAAGAACCGGTCGAGGCAGCATCTGAAACTGAGCCAGTCGCTTTGACCGCCATACTGCACCAGAAAACTCTGAGCTTGAACCTTCCACCCCGGAGCCTTCCGTCAAGGTGCCCACCCCTCCTACAATCGAGGTTCCTGTTGAAGACATCAGCACTGTAGCCGAAGATGCCGCGCCTTCGAAAGTGCCGACAGTCGTAGACGTAACACCGGCCGCTGAAGAAACGGTTGCAGCTGAAGACCCAGCCTTTTTCCAAGAAGATGATATTCTTGACGCAGCTTCGGAGGAACTCGATGATCTTGTTAGTCCCATCACAGACGGTTCAACCATGGATCCCGACGCGTCATTCGCTACCAGCGGTCCCTTCGCCCTCGAATCTGTCATTTCATCCATCGGAGAGGACGACGAGGACCTTGTTCTGGACGTTGACTCGAAGGTTTCCGAAGCTGAAGATGATGTCCTCAACGGCAATGGAAATGGACATTACGCGAAGTTAGACACCGAAATCTCTGACCTTTTGAAAGGTATTTAACTTGTTATTTTGTTTTTGTTTCTCATCCTAACGATCTGCCTAGAAGATGAGGTTGATTCACCTCTTGCTGAGGCTTTCGATGATGCTGGCGTTGCGGACGAAACAAGCAATGGTCACGTTCAAACTCATGTAGATGCCGAACCTTCCGTTGTCGAAGGTATGTTCTCTTTTATAGCTTAAATATTGGCCCAAATTCTCAGCCGCCACCTCCCTTCCGATAGTTCCATCTGCGGAGTCGGAGACTGTCTTGGCTGTACTTGAAGCAGGGGTGAACAGCACACCGAGAAATTCGACCTCTCTGCGTCAGATGCGCCAAAAGGTTCGTGAAAACGTTTAGTCGCCATTCGGCTCCAACTCACTCACTCATTTGTGTTTCTAGAAGCTCATGCTGATGTCGCCGAGACTACCGATTCGAAGACTACTTTACCTATTGCCGCTGAAGATTGAAGAGATACCAGTATGTGATCTTGATATTGCATGTCATACGACGAATTAACTGGTGACATCTACTCCAGTGATTCCAACGTCTCGCTTTTTCGAGGACTACATATCACAAGGACTAGCTATTCACTTTACTTTACAACGTTTACACCCTACTTTTATGGCCTTTCATCCCTCTATCCTATCTTTTTTTCACATTTTTCTCACCTCTGCTCTTCTAACGACCATTACGACGTAACGCTTTCCTGTGCTGCCATCTATTTCTTTCTACTGCTGGATTTCTCGCTTCATATCTTTGGAATATAACACTTCTCATTCACTATAACCACTTGATACCTTCAGTCTACAACATACCTTTGGTCGCTCAATTATACACCCAGCTTTGTACCTGCTTCATTATGTTTTTCTTTTCAATACAAGCTCGATTTCTGCTTCTCCAATTTCTGCAAATTATGTATGGTTTGACTTGGAGGAAATCTGAAGAAACTGTATGACACTCGTTTCCAACATCAATGCACTATGCCAATGTGTTTCAAGGGGCTCTTTCCCATGGCATTCCTAGTGGTGTCGTGATGCCATTCCTTGTAAAACCACACTTTATATAATTCCCTCCTATGTCCATCACCACCATCACCGTCAGACCTCCAAGATGTCCCATTCGCTTCTGCTGCTGATCAAATATTTCAGCTGGGAGCGATTTAGTTCTCCCTCTTTCTGCTAGCAGCTCTAATGGAACGACATCAGCGTCTGTCACGAAAAACGTTGTCTCTGGGCTCTTCGTGTCAGGGATAGAATTGATATTGATGAATCGGATTCTTACTCCTATTTACTCATCCCATCTCATACGCTCGTATAAAACCACAAGCCAAAGAGTCGGGGTTAACACAGGGTATGTATTAAGGATTGAACCTATATCCTTCCCAAGACGCCTTCATTAGATAACCTCTAAGACCTTAATACACCGTGCCACTGTTCAGTGTGCGCAACAAAGGCTCTTTCCAAGGCTGTCCCGGTTTTAAGGTTAGAAAACCCTTCCCAAAGCCTACGGGGCAAGCATTCGATATGTTCGTGTCTATGTCAAACTGTCAAACACCAACACCATTATTCCACTAAGCGGCCCATCCGCTTCTGTTGTTGTTCGAAATTCTTCAGCTGGCTGCGAAGCTCTTCTCCTTGGGCTCTGCCAAGTGCTTCCGCTGGGACTACCTCAGCGCTCAAAGCCATGAACGACATCTCTGCGCGCTTCGCATTTGGCACGGATTTGACTTTGATGAGGACAACTTCGCGCAAGCTTCGAGTGGGGTCGAGAGGTAGATCTAGAGCTCGGATACCATACTCAGCGATTGAGGGTCGGTGTTTGCTGCAGAATGCGCGGAGGGCTTTGAACACATCTCCTTGAGCAGTAGCAACCGGACTTTGGGCAGCCAGTGCCGCTGCCATCGTCTGCGAGCGCTGATTGAGCTTGCAGGCCGTCTTATGCACCGGCCATCCTGCCCTCTGGCAATCCTTACTCTGTGGTGAATGCACATGCGTCATTTATGTTGCGCCATATAATATTTCTATTATACGCACGCAATATAATGCAATCTTGTAGCCGGAACATTTTGAGAGGGTGACGCCCTCTTCCAGGCGAGATTTTCCACAGCTTTGGCATGTCGTTAGTTCTTTTCGCAGGGGCTCTTTGACGGAAGCAATCGTCGGTTTAACCATCCTCAGATCAACTGGAATTGTTCTCGTGGCAATAGATTATGGTGTCAGGAAAAGTGGACGAAATCGAGTTCTGCGTTAGTTCTGCGAGTTATCGCTGAAGAAGAATTGCCAGTGTCAATTATCGTGGGAACTTACTCTATCATGAATGTTGTTCGCCTCTGGAACATCCGCCTACATCAGCCAAGTTAGTGGCCATTGTCGACATCGATGTAGGGATTACCCAAAGCTAACCAGTGATGGGAAATGAAAATGTATTCGATCTCAAAGATTTGTCGTGCTCCTAACCCTGTCAGTTGGGTCAACCACGGTTCTGGTCTTGTAGACTGCAAGAAAATCGCAAGGTCAGCATGCCAGGCAGATGAAAGGCAACCGAAAGGCAAAATTTCTCATTGTCGAACTACGTCTGTGTTCAGTATAACTAGCGCCTTTCCACTCATACAGGGCTGTTCTGATAGCTTCTCGCTGCAACTCATGTAACTCATAGCCTGGCGGCTCTGATTTCCAGTATCACTTTGGTCCCCCGGCCCTGCCAAAAATTAGGGCAAAGTATTCAAATTCCTAGACATTGGCCCCATCCAACAGATCATTAAGCTGAATCTTCAAATATCACTGTCACGACCAAGAACAGATGTATACACAAATCACAAAACGCCAATGGTAAATCTGGCTATGATCAGTGACCCGCTTAAAGCTAAAGTTTTGGATATCCTGTTCTAGCCATCTTGGTCTACTATTTTCCTCGAAGCTCGCGGAATGGCTATGAACTTCTAATTTCTGAAAGCTGTTCGTGGAACTCTGAAACCCTCTGTTGTCACCAGATAGAGTCGGCTGATTGGTTGATACCTATCATAGGTGGTGAAAGACAAGGAGTAATGCCGATCGATCTTCTACCGACTATACAGGCCAGTGTGCGTGACGGACGCGACTGTCTCTGCCAGAAATCTCTAATACAGGCGGAAGGAACTAGTGGCTATAGTTATGCTATCCTCTGAGATCAAAAACGAGAACTCAGACTCTCACGTACTCTAAGTTTAGAATCTCTGCTTCAACATTTCATCAGCGCTGAAGGATATCATCATTAATAAATCAGTTCTTTGCCTGCTAGGACGAACAATCAAGTGAACTCCCTCTAGACTGAAACGTTGGGCCAATGGAAGCAAATTAGATCAGCATATGGCTCATTGTGCATATGAAAGCGGTGATGGCCTCCACTTTCTTCCCAAGTATATTAATTTGATTCTTGCTTCTGATCAGTCATACATAAGATGGATGTCAATCAATCGCTAAACATAGTACGAGATAAGAGTTTGCGGGTAACTAAAGAGCCGTACCAATAGTCATCTTGACACTTTCTACTTGTAACCTTTGCTGTTCACTGAGCGGAAATGTCAAGCGGCATTGCATTGGTATACTCGTATAATTAGGCCTGACTTCGACGTCAAGCGACCGATTGACCCGTGTCTTGAGTGAAAACACCGCTCAAGAAGCTCCTACTTGATAGGAAATTTGCCATATCTAACTTTTTGCAATTGAGAAGCAACCTGGAGGCAATGCATGTTGCCGGTGACGCACTTGTGGCGGACAAGCCGCGGAAGTTCAAAAGCTTACGTACCGGTTATGTAATATATACCAACAATTCTCCTGAGGCTGGGATTGTGACAGGTACGAGTTCGTGAAATAGAGTGAATTGCCGCTGCTGGTGGCTTACGCCTTGCTTGCCCAAAATATTATTACAGAAAGTTCACATACTTAATCATGATCATTGTCGTTCGGTCACATGGTGTAAAGATGTTAAGATGTAGCAATGACGATGACTTATAGAATTTTGACCCTTGCCGTGAACCTCGGATGCAGTTGTCGATTGGTATGGATCTGACGTGATCGAATTATAAATATTGCCAAAAACGACATCGTGTGATTTTTGAGTTTTCATAATTTCTTGATTATTTCTTCAATACTAAGTAGAAAAACAACAAGATAATCGTCATTTGGATAAGAGGTAATATTGAGCCACAGGAAGAATAATGGGTTTTTAGTATTCCCTTTCTGCAGATTGCACAGCGTTTTCCGCCTCGATTGCCATTGGCACTGTGTGGACCGTGGCCCGTGCGGAGCGTCACGCAACTTGCGATGCGTCGCGCCAACGCGTCTTATTATCAGCATTCGGACGCATTTGCAGAACATCGCCGCACGGACTCGTTTAATGCTTCCAGTCCTCGAACGCACTATGAAACTAAAAAGATGGCCTGAGGTGAGTGTTCGATGCCCATGACTAAACGTCCGACATCAATTTCGGTGTTTCCATTCATAGCATACCGTGTCGCTATCATGATTTTTATGCGTCAGGCATTTGACAACGCTATGGATGAAGTCTTCATACATCAAAAAGTTTGAGTTCCGAACTCTGTTCATTATCTGAGAACAGTTATAAATATAGCTATTATGCTAAGTTAACCTGAATAAGGATACTGGAAGAGATAATGAGAGATAATTGCAGGTTAACCAAGATGTAGCCAGGGACATATCTTCATGCCTCGTGTTGTCGGTTTTCTCCGAATTGATCAGATCTCATCTGAGTAGTACCATCGACCTAAGACGCCGTCCTGACAGGACCTGACTGCTCTATATATGCTGCATAAATCTCCCGTCAATCTCGATTTGTAAGGTTCCCTGGCACTTCGTGACACATCCAAATCCTGAAGGATAACACAGGGATAACAGTTCATCACAATCCAAACAGTGCTAAAAGTACGTAGTATGGATCATTGTAATCAACAGGAATTGGATGCTCGCTTCTGGGCATCAGAAGTATTTGTCTTACGGGAATGGAGTTGGTACTCGCAAGTATCTCTCGACTTAAGAGGCAGGCAAACTTGTTATTTTAGCGATACAGTAGTGCAAGATTTTCATACCGCGCTTTGAGATGGTGGTGATATCCAAGCGCTCCTCTTTACTTTTCCTCTTCACCTTGTTGTCCTGTACAGATGCTTTTATCAAGTACGATGTGCCTCGACCGGATCCATTTGTTGACCCAAAGCATGACCCGTATAATCCTCTCAAGTATATCGCGTCGAACGTTTTGACGGGCATCGCCGTTGGTACGTTTCTTGACCTGTTCGCTCTGCTCTCTTCAACAACTCACCTAGTGCATTCATAGCTCTAGTTCTTGCAGTTGCGTTGACACAAACATGGCTCATCTTCAAGGTCGGCGCAAAATGGATGATGCCAATGACGATAGGCGCTTACCGTGCGTAAAATCCAAAGTTCTGAGTCCTCGCGTATTCCAATCATTGACATAGATTCTAGTATTTGCTTTGGGCCTTTCTTTCAGATTCGGACTTCATTTACATCCACAGTCTAAGGGGATATATATATTAGAGTACCTGCTTGTTGTTCTTTCCGTACGTCCATTTTGTTCGGAAACCAACTGTTTGCCAATAATGTCTCTAGCCCTGTGCATTTATTGCAGCAGATTATGTTCTGCTTGGTCGGCTTGCAAAGCATCTCGACGCTGATAGACACCTTTTGGTTACAAGTCGCCGAATAACGATTGTGTTTGTTGGGTCCGATGTCACTACATTTCTCATTCAGGTTGGTACACTAAACGTCGCAATGTACCCCCACCTCTGACCCTGCTATAGGCCGCAGGAGGAGCCATGTCAGCCTCGGCCAGTGACCTAGTCAAAGCAACCATCGGCTCGCATGTAAGCAGATATCCCTGCCACGCTTCTGTCCTCCTAATTATTAATGTATAGGTTTTCCTTGCGGGACTCGTGGCTCAATTGATATCCTTTTCTTGCTTTACGTGCATATGTCTTATCTTTCTATACCGTATCAGAAAAAACGACCCGAGGATCTGGGCAACGGACAAGGCTGAAAAATGGTATAATTCCTGGCTTGCATTGGCAGGCGCTCTGATCGTCAGCTGTATCGGGATCCTGGTGCGTGATAATCTTGTTCGTAAAGTTTAATCTTTTAGTGAGCAGTTGCTAGATTCGTTCGGGCTTCAGGGTTGTTGAAATAAGTGAGGGATTCCAGGGCCGTCTAAGCACCTCTGAGGCGTTCTTCTATGGCCTTGATACCTTACCCCTTTTCGTGGCCTGTGTCGTCTATATCCCATTCTGGCCCGGCAGGTTTACTTGCGGACCTATCCTACGGCCAATTCGGCAAGAACACAAAGAATCTAGTAGCTCCATCTAGCCATAGCTACCACATCCAACCTGCATTTTATACTCGACAGTACAATGAACGAAACTTATTGTCAGATTCCGAAATTACTATGATCTAAGCTTTAGTGTGATTTTTCCTAATCGAAACAACAAGCCGGTAGCATCTCCTGCTCTCTATACCATTGTCCACACAGAAGACAAGAGTCTCTTTCCACCGACCAGAGACTTCTCAGACAATTTATGGCTAGTTCTGCTCTCGCATTACAAACTCGATGGCGGAGCGCTGGCATCAAATCTGGTATTGTAGAAAATATATATAACAATGATTAGCAAAGTGGTACTCTGTATGCGAAATTTAAAGTCACTGCCTAACATAACTAGATACCAATGTCTAAGAAAATTCGATGAGGCTGGACAGCGACGATCAATTTCACACATTCTACAAATCAGTTCCTTTCATCCCGCGATTCCTCTTTCAGGTGTTGAACCCACCACTATCTCAACATAAGAAACATGTTTGAGCTATTGAATCAAACGTACCTGTACGTATCGATCCATCCCCTCCGATAAAGACACTGCTGGTTTGTATCCAAGTGCCTTTTTTGCTTTGTCGATATTGTGCCATCGAGCAGTGTAGCTGAACTGGATGTTAAACCTTGTAAAATCGGTCCTCTTTCGCAAAAGGAATGCAATGACTTCGGATATCAATGCCATAATTCCCGCCGCAAACGGGGGAATAATGGTAGGCTTCTTCTTGACTCGCTTTCCGGGATAAACTTTATCGAAACGGTCCCAAATACCGTTTGAGAAGTCCCAAAACGGAAGCGGCTCATCGTTGGTTATGAAGAATACCTCTCCTGCAACGGGAGGATTTGAGTTGACTGACAATCGGTCGGCCGCAAGGACGTGAGCGTCAGCTACATTCGTGACATACGTCCAATCGACTAAATTGGTATTGTGGCCTATCTGGATTCCCCAGCGGCCTGAGTTGTAGCTGTTCCACAGAACGTTAATCATCTGTCTATCTCCTGGTCTTTGAGATCATACATCAGACACAAATTGACTAGATTTGAGAGAATGACCCACCCGAATATGCCTGATGGTCGGAGAACCGTAGTCAGCAGATCCTGTTTACCATTCGCTTCAAGAACGGCCATTTCGGCGATAATCTTGGACGTCATGTATGCTCCCATAGATTTTTTGTATACGGAAAGGTCTCATCGACACCATTGATATCGGTTCCTCCATATATCACTCCAGAAGAGCCGGTGAAAATAAGCTTCTTGACGCCGGCCTCAAGGCATGCAGATATGACAAGTCGTGTTCCATCGACGTTGACCCTGTGAAAGGATTCCGCAGAGCCTGACGTTGCGTGAGGAGAGGCAGTGTGAATAACGCATGTAGCGCCACTCTATAAGTTCATTAAAAATCACTATCATTCATCACATTGAACGAAATACACGTACCTTTCGTATAACTGAAAGTACTAGACCTTCCTCTGATATATCTCCTGGGTAGAAAGGAACATCATCGTAGCGTTGAACCAGGTCTAGGGCCGCAACGATGTCCCCGCGACCTCTTAGACGCTCGACAATTTCTCGGCCGAGCATACCAGTTCCACCGAGAACAAGGTAGATATCCTTGTTTGGATTTGACATAGTAAAAATGAGTAATTAAGAGGATACAAAAATGAGAGAGAAAGGTCAGGGAGGCAGACTTGTACTGAGTAGAAGGATGAGGAGGTTGGACGTGATTGAGATATATACCGAAGGCGCTGATCCAGGGTTGAAACGTGAGATAACCCGTTTACAGCTTACTTAGACCGGTGATAGTCTGACGTGTTCGAACTGGAAGGTAAGTAATCTAAGGCTGGTGTACTCGTCTGAAAATTTAAACCAAGATTCCTTTCGATCCTTCCGATACGATCTAGAACAAGGTGCATGAGTCATTTTGATATTTCATAGTAAGATAAGGTCATATTTCTGCCTCTGCGGAGCTTAGGTCACGTTAAGGTCACGTCGGAAATCACTGAACTTTATTCACGAAACGGTCCTCTATAATTATATTGCCTTATTCAGGCAGTGCGCTGACCCAGGATCTTGCACATACGCTTCCTATTATATCCTCGGCTTACAGGCCAATGCTGTCTAGGAAAGCCCAGTAACAACCCAGTAAAGGAGGCATTTCCGAATCGGATGAGGTGCAGTGGACCATTCAAGCAACACCAGTCCGCTAAAGTCCGCTAAATTGCCGATGAGGAGACAACTATGTACATATATTTGATATCACGTCTATGGGTATTAAATTAGACTGTGCCATATTTAAGTAGACAACGTAAAACATCCGCTCAAGAAAAGGCCATCATGCAGAAGTAAGGGCGCTCAAGATAGGCGGAAGATTCGATCTGTTACTTAGTCACTCTGACGGCGGGTAAAGACCAAAGGCACTCGATCAGGCCTAAGAAACGTATAGAAATCAGCCATGTATATTGGCTGTAAAATGTTATAGAAACTCACGTCAAGGTTAAGATATTGCGGCATTTAAAGATCCTTGCTTTTCGTTCCTCGAAAGTCTCTTTGGAGAACTGAGGTTCCTCCTTTACGGTAATTTTATATCTGCTGACAATTAAAGCCAGGGCTGCTACACTCTCCGTTTCAAAGAACCTATGTTAGGCATTTGAGTACGAATGTAGGTTGTGAGGACTGGATACACGAACTTTCTACCGAGACAGGAGCGAGAACCTAGCAAACACGACATTTTTATTTAACTTTGAATGCTAGAGTGAAGTTACTTGCCTGCTCCAAATGGTATAAACGCATTTCGAGGCCAGTTTTCCAAAAAATCGTCCCGGGTTGAAAGACTGAGGATCCGACCAATAGCGGGCTGTATTTGATCAATGGACTAACGCTTTATTTAATACTTAATGGAGATACCTACGGTTGTAGTGAAGGCCGGTAGTGTGTATCACGACACGGGTCCCTTGTGGTACTGGAATTAATTCAATCGCGCCTTCTTTGTTTCGCGTTGGAAGAATGGTGTCTGCGGCACTGTATTTCGGGATCACATTCACCGGAGGAAACATTCGCAATGTCTCGTTGATCACTGCCATTGTGTATCGGAGGGAAGCCATATCTTCGTATCCCTTGTAATACATGCCGTGAATCAGCAAATTGCTGGATCATATGGAGACAATAGAAGCGCTCACAGGAAACTGTCCGTCGGAACTCCCAAGCACCCTTTGCACCTCTTTAAAAACGAGTTCTTGCTCCTCGCTATATACGGCTAATGCGGCCAGTGCAAAACAGAGGGTGTATGCCGTGCCCTGTATATTCTAAGCACTGCGACTCGTAACACGTAGAAATTTACAATACAATACACACCTCATGACCACCGAGAACAAACGTAAACAAATTTCCCAATAGTTCCTCATCTGTTAGTGATACAGACCCGTCCATTGCGGACTCGCTGTTGGCTTCTAGTAAAAGATTGAAGAGGTCGGCTTTTTGCTCGACATTTCTATTATTTCGACAATCCTCGATCATCTCACGCAAGTAAACCTGAAATAAACATTTATCAAGCAGATATGTGGACCAATCTTATAATAACGTACCTCCAGCTCATTGAACGCATGTCTAAGTTTTCTGAACCTGGGATGGAGTATATACATCCAGGAAGACAAGCCGATTTTTATCCATAGGTCGTGGGCAACAACCTCAAGAGCTTGTCTAAAGGATAGATTATGGGGCCTTGTACCTGAAGAGGTCTTGTCTATTATTTTGAAATAATCATTTGATTGTCCCAACCCTTGCGAATTTTTTTGTCAGGATTTTCGAATGCAATGTGACTAGAAGAAGTTCAACTGACCAGCAATTGCAAGGACCGATAGTGCAATCTGTATGGTCAATTTCAGCGATATTAGATTCAGGGGCCGTGCGCATCAAGAACCAGCTCAAGCAAGCTTACAGGAAGGGTCAACTCGCTGGCGTTGTCAACAACAATATAATCATCGGCATTCGGGTAGGCGTCGAGAATAGACAATACCGTCTCAAAAGTTGTTTCCCATACATGTCGGCTATTGCGCTATATATGCATCTAGTCAGTGAACCTTACTGTGTGTCGAAAAACAAAATTAGGGGTGAACCTCTGAGAATGCCGGAGAACATATTCTTCGGAACTTTTTCCAATCCTCGGCATCTGCTGCAATTATATTTGGACCAAGTACCCTAAGAACCTTGTAGAGTTCTGTAGGCTTTGGAAATCTAGTTCTAGAGGATGTAATCTCCTAGAAATCAAACATCGTGGATTTTCAACAAACGGCGCGATCCTATAAGCAACCTACCTTAATCGCATCAGCGTCTGCAAGCCACAACATTGCATTCGACTTGGGCCAAAAGGAAAGCTGTCACACGAGGATCAATTTAGTACGTTTGTTTGAAAGATAGATACGGCCAATAAGTTCAACTGACCGTTGAGTGGATATCCCAGCCGATATGTCTATAAACTGGTTGGTTATGTGTAAGATTTCGATATGAGTATTAGTACCAGTCGAAACTTGGGATTCACGCACCCTCATAATGTTCTGTCCATGAGTAGTCGGCACTGAGAAGTATTCCCGGTATAGCAGGGAGAAACCTGTTGACCAAAAGCTCGATATTCAGTAGAGTACGACGTCCTGGCCAATAGCTAAGATGAGGCAAAAAGAGTTTAGCAGTGCGTGTCTTCAGAATTTATTGCTCAAAACATACTTAATCGATCGTGCTACTCTCTGAAGGTCTCTGTATAGGCACAGTGCGTATACAAGGATGGCCGTCAGTAAGACCAAGGCATGAGTGTGAGAGAAGGAGAAACTTTGCCACGCTGTTTCGGACATGGTCATCAAGCGCCGAAGTAATAGACTTTTATTGAGTCTTTCTCAATCTTCATGGGATTATATAGACCGCAGTCGTTGTCGTGAAATGCCTAAAGGACGAAGTGACCCATTGATTCTTCAAAAGTATGGAGGCATTGCTGTGTTATGATAATGTCACTTGACTGTGTACTTGAAGGTGCAGCGATACGATCCATTTGTTACAATCATGATGCAAAGAATACCGAGAGTTCTTGGGGTTCTCTGCGACAGAGACTGAACAGATGTCACTTGTCAATGGATGTTCTGTAATGCCCGCGGGCGCCTCCTCTGGAAATATGTTAACCAGGGTTAACCTCGGACGTAGAAGTTAAAACCTGATGTGTATCTCCGCCATGTTTAGTAGGGACCTGGTGGCACCGCAAGTCAACAATGTTGCCCGGATGTGGATTAGCCCGTCACAAGCATAACGAAAGAGGGCAACATTTTTAAAGTTTCATCGATGGTGCAGAAGCACAGTAATACAATGATGCAGCATCACCGTCGGAGATGACGATAACTGGTGACCTGGGTCCTATTTAGGTTCGAAAATGTATCTGTTGTGGGCATTCGATGCGAGTGCAGTGCCGATTGGTACAAGTCAACTCAGATGTGGATCTGACGTGATTGGATTCTAGATGTTGCCAAAAATAGACATCATGTGAATTTTGGGCTTTTCATTATTTCTTCAGTAGAGAAAAATAAGGCGCTGATCGCCGTTTGGATAAGAGGTAATATTGAGCCAGAGGAATAATAAGGTTTTCTGTTACCTTCTGCAGATTGTACACAGCGTTTTCCGCTTCGACTAGCACTGTGGACCGTGGCCCGTGCGGAGCATTGAGCCCATTCACGCGATTCGGGACGCATCGACTCGTCTAATGAGCAGTATTCGGAAACCAAGTAAGCATGTGTCCAGAACAACGTAAAAAGACTTGTTTGTACCCTGAGATTCTGCCTCAAGTCCTCGAGCACACTATCGGAGCCATAGAAGACATGAGACTAGAAAGATAGCCTGAAATCAGTGTTCGGTATCCATGAGGTAGTCCAACATCAATTTCACGGTGTTTCCATTCAGAGCATACCGTGGCCCTGGCAAACGATGACCAAGTGTACCATCAGCGGATCCGATCGATGATGAATTTGGGCAAGACAAGCTATCTGGCGTCGATATTGATGCGAGGTTGAAGGGAAAGATGGCAGTGGGGATGGGTAACCAGAAAGGACTCCACATCGGCCATCGGCATTGCTGAACTGATTGAATAGACTTGAAAAGCAGATGGGAGTTGAAGGTGGGGAATCGGCGAAAGCAGACAGAACTTTCAATGGAGACAGCAGACTCTTGTTGACTTCGTCAGCGGGGATAATAGCTGCATGTAAATCGTCAAAAGCGAACAGATTACAAGATGAGCTTGACACACTTTGAGCACCTAGTCCTCCTATAGGCTCCGTAAGATATATATACTACCGTACAGATATGGCCGCCGTTTCGTTCGACTGCATTCTACTCCAAACGCAGAGATCCCTTACTGTTAACGTCGATAGGATATGTTTCTACCGTGTGCAAACACAGAACCCGATATAACAGACATGGCTCCGTGGACCGTCAGAAATATGTCAGAAAGTTGAGAGTGTGTGGTGCATAGAGCGAAGATAGAGCATAAAACGGAGACG
Organism: Psilocybe azurescens; assembly: GCA_023853785.1. Taxonomy (NCBI): domain Eukaryota; kingdom Fungi; phylum Basidiomycota; class Agaricomycetes; order Agaricales; family Agrocybaceae; genus Psilocybe; species Psilocybe azurescens. Next base: position 84,092 of record JAJIRX010000926.1, read on the forward strand.
AGAGGAATGGTCGTCTCCGTTTCACAGTAGACGAATATATGCACGATAGTTCAAAGCAGGGGAAATACAAAGGCATGGCCACGTCCAAGCTCGACGCTACTGTATCGGCAGTACATAGCTATTATGCTAAGGTAACTTGAATAACATAGCGGAAAGGATAATGTAGGTTAACCAAGAGGTTGCCAGCTAGGGGCCATGTCTTCATGCCTCGTGTTGTCGGTTTTCTCCGAATTGATCTCCTCTCATCTAAGCTGTACCATTCGACCTAAGACTTGCAGCAAGTTGGCATTTTAATTGTTCACTTTTTGACGGTTTTGAGCTTATTATAGTCAAGCAGTAAATCAAAAAGTAGAATGGTCCGAAAGTAATCTATATAAGGTGTATTACAAATGACGGAAAGCACTATGTACGGCCGATCAGGCTTTGTAAAATTATTTTCCCATAAAATTCCTCTTTTTTAGTCAAAACACTGAACTTTTTTTTAATTGCCGCTCACTCACTTTTTGTTCACTTTTTACCCTTGCACAACCCCAAAAAGTAGATTGCTAAACTTCTGATGACCGCCGCACAATAACATCCGATGTCCACGTATCCCCGTTAGACATTACGTACCCCCAAAAAGTAAATTGCTGAACCTCTGATGACTGCCGCTCAATGCCATCCAATGTCCACATATCCCCGTTAGACATTACGTACCGGAGTATCTTAAAGTACGCCTGGGGACATACGTCATTTTCAAATTGTTTCCTCCATAAGACAAATTATTCCAAAAGCAGCCTACTAAAAACCATATCTTCTTGAAATCTTCCGTACAAGCAGTAAAATATCATTTGCAGCTTAATGAGCCTAGCTCAAGTTTTTGCATACTTAGTAAAGGATATGAACTCCAAAACAAAAATAAGTCAATGCAAATACCACTAGCTATCAAGACCATCTTTTTACTTTGAGGAGCCTCACAATTTGTTGTGGATAACCATACCGGCCACCTCTGTGTATATGTTGGAACTAAGAACCATCAGTAAATTCTTTGATGTTACTTGAGTGTCTCTGCTATACACCAGAGATGTAAGAATATCTATATTGGATCCAATAATCCAGATCACACAGGCGAATACTGTAGGAAGGAGATTTGCATGTAAGTAGTCTCAACCACATTCACCAGCTCGAGATACATACCATTTTTGCTTTGGAACTCGACAGCAAGCGATCTGGTCTGATGTACCTTCCAGAGGAACAACAAGATCAGTGTACTGAGAACACATTCAAGTCAATATAGGGACATGATGAAGACAGTGAAGCACTTACAGAAGGCGACTACATGTCCAAAGGTATGAGTGGAGATGATCACCCAGAAAACTTGTGAGAGGAACAGAGAAAAGAGTGAAATGAACGCCAGTCGGTGAATGTCGATTAATGAGGGATATAATGGTAGTCATCCGAGTTATCTTGAACGTTAAAAGGGGCAAAGACATCCACCGCGTCAATAGTTCTGGAGTGATAGCAAAGGGAATGACGATGGACAGCCTATAGACAGTGATAATGTCGAGAAAAAGCTCAAGCATGGTCTGCGATAGTATATAGCGCATCATATCGTCCGGGTGCGCCAAGCTTTCTATGGGTTTTCCATGCTGGTAAATGATAAGAACGATTAGTATAATGTGGGTACTGATGGCATTTACCAGGGCAGAGGAATGTAGCTTACCAAAATGAGCAGGTTTACAGCTCCCATTGTAATACCAGTACATATTGTTAATGTATAGCGGCCAATTTTGGATGTCTTTCCACGTACACCTGCTGGTAGAGCATAGAGCAAAAAGGCATGAAAATTGGCGGTAGTGTCCAGGTCAAACAGAAAAGTATGGCAAGCATGTTGGATTAGCGCACTGTCAATGGTTGTGAAGAGGGTACACAAGAGAGACGCTGAACGGACTTAAAGTTTGCGACAGAATGATGTGAATCCGGACATGAAGGTGCTATTGAACAATTGCATCGTGGCAAAGGTTTGCTATCAAAGAAGGTGAATAGATTTAGCATCGGCGGAACAACCTTGTCGATGTACTAGAATAGTTCGTCACATGCAGACTAACACTTAATGAATTGTACATGATTGAAACGCTGAAACATGGACCCCAGAAAGCAGACAAGCTTGCGTCGGTACAGCCTCCTTCTCAATGTAGTCAAATAGCTATGAATATTGAATCCTTTGTCAATTGCACATGCACAGATTACACTAGACAAGGTTTCCGCTAGTTTCACTACGGTCATGTCGGCGTCATTGCCATATTTGTTGCCATAAAGATCATTGTTGCCAGTCTAAGCAAATTTACTTTTGTTCATCGATTCTTTGACAGCTCATAACTTGGCCCACTAGCAGTATGGAATTGAAGCTGTAATGGAGGAACCGTACTAGTCGGCGCTTTCGGTGCGAGATCCAGGTGATATAACCCAAAATATATGTATTTTATAATCTACATCCTGAGAAAGTTTTCTCCCCGCAACCTTGTGTGCCCCTATCTAACGCACAGATACTTACTTGCTTATATCTTTATGTATGCCCATCCCCTATACCTTGCGTTGGGGATCTCTGCTCTGCGTACCTCACGCACTTGAGTCTTCGAAAGCGAGTTCGGAATGTCCAACCCGAAATTACATTCGTAAGACATTGGCTGCCTTGGTTCGGATGCGTACTTCAGTATGCGCGCTCTGGTCCGAGAGCTTTTTACAGGCATGCAGGCAAGTGTACAGTCTATATACCTATGTTCTTATCTATCTGACTATTTTGCCTTCGATTTTTAGTTTTGAACTTGGACCAATTTTTGGATTCCGCGCCTGCGGCCTACGAGTGATCATGATCTCGTCCCCAGGTGCCCTCAAAGATCTCTTCAAGCACGAGAGAAGAGGAGCATTTGCAGTAATAGAGAACCAGCAGATGCATACCATGGCTGGACATCATGCCGAGCCTGATAGATTCAAGCGCATCTACGAGCTATTACACCAAAGGGCATTCCGAACGCTATATAGCGCATTTTCTCCTAGAGAAATCCTCCTACGCGGTCCACATATAAACGCAATCATCCTCCGTCAAATATATATCGCAGTAGACAGTGTCGACGTCTGTGGCAACTTGTCCATGACTTTCTTCACTCGTCGCGTCGTCTTTCAAACCATAACCACCTTTTTCTTCGGTCCTCATTTTCCAGACATATTCGACGACGGGAACTTACTGGATAGTCATATGGCCACGATAATGTACGGCCTGGAGGTCATCGTCCCTTCCGCAATACGTGCGCGAGAGAGACTGTACAATACTTTTGCGGCGCACCTAGCTCTGAAATGGGAAGAAAAGGGAGGCGGCTATCTGTATGGATCTGCCGACTTTGTATCAGAAATCGTAAGGGATATGAAGTCTGACGATTTCTCTCGGGAGGAAATTCCACGATATATGATTCCGATCCTGTGGGGTGCAACCTCCAACCTCATGAGCGTTTGTACATGGGTAATGGGCCACCTTTTGGGAGATAGCCGTGTGTACAAGTCCGTAGAGCATGAGATACGCCTCGCCACGGATCAGTTGACGCCCGACGACATACTCAGCAGGGACTTCAAAAATATGGTACCAAATCTTAACTCGGTGATTGAAGAGGTCCTACGAACAAAAACGCAGGTTCCGTTGATGCGTGTTGCTCAGAGAGACGTAATCTTAATGGATGAAAATCGAGAAATATATATCCGCAAAGGTGATTTTGTTGCGCCAGATGCTCCAAGCCTGAGCCTATCGTCAGAACAATTCGACCACCCTCACAGTTTCAAAGCGGACAGATTCATAAGCTCTACAGCAGGCGGGGCGCTATACGTGTTCGGTGCAGGGCAACATGCCGTACGTGAGACCCATATTATTATTCCTTCTTTAATTGATTGCTCTCCCTAGTGCGCGGGGAAGCATCTAGCCATGCACATCATTCGCATGGTTGTCATTCTCAGCATACACTCCTTTGATATAAATCTAAGCGTTGCTTCGGACAAAGTTCTAAAAGCCAACCCAATCTCTTTCTCTCCTTGGCTAAAGACGGCCAATGATCTCGTTATCAACCTTTCCCCGCGTAGCACTACATGTACGAAGGAATAGTACTTGTGTGTAAAGCATTGCACACATTGAATTCTTGCGGTAGACCACTTGCAGATTTTGCCCTTATGCTGCAGCTGAATAAAAGGAAGGTATCATGGATATTTGGACCGTCGAGAAACCAAAAATATGCGAGATACAGACAGACTTTAGGATTACAGGGAATATAAGTTTTTGTCCTGCATCCAGACGGCCCAGATCAATTCCCGTAAATATCGGGTGCTCTGTAGAACAATTTGTTTCATCGGAAGTTAATGAGTGTATCCCCGTGCTTGATGCTTGTGTACATTCCATATTGTAAAAGTTCCGCATCGATGTGTATTTGCTTTCCTTTTTAGAGTTTAAAGGGGTGTTACACCCGTCAGGCTAAGTTCACCTGCGATGGATATCCTTGGATATCCTGGGAGATCAACTACGTGGCCGTGCCGATAGTAGCATGGCTGATACTTATGTACTCCTTCTGTAAGAACAGCTAATGCCCGCATGATGTCCATGTCTGTGTCCGCTTCTCTTCCACCAGTGGGCGATTGATTCAATCCGAATATAGACTTTCAATCTCGATGGTTCAATTGTGTGATACGGTCTCCTTTGGCATATTCCACCGTTACATCAGAATTGTGATTGAAAGGATGATATGAGATAATGATGACCAGTGGAGAAGAGGTTGCGGGAATGCACTGGTCTGGAGAACGACTCTGGAAGCTAAAGGCTATAAATAGCACACACAGCTGTTGGAATGGAGCTTGCCGGGGAAATCAAATTGCCTTCAGTTACTCTTGACTGCTTCAGATGCTGATTTCCTCACAGGCGCTGGTAAAAACCTATATGAAGACGACATTACGAGCCTTTCAGTCAAACCTCAAATTTATCGCATCCCAACCAAGCCTATTCTCCTATGAACACCACGACGAATTCAAACACTACCACCGACATCCAGCTCCCTCCTGCAGTGGCAGCATACATCGACGGTATAAGACCGGCGGTGTATATTTTACTTGTTTGCGCTGTGTGGCTGGGAGTCACAATACCTTGCTAATAGTGCTCTTCTATACGTCCTCGAAAGCTCTACGAAGGTCGGCAATATTTATTAGCAATGCGATTGGAATCAGCATTGGCGTTGCCCTAGGGATTTTGAATGTTGCAATTCAGGCAAGTGACATCTATATACGAGAGCAGAAAGCTCCCATTTATGCACTCTCGACATAAATTGTCATACAGACGGACGGACTTCTGAATCCTCTAAAGGGTCTCAATCGGGCTGAAGTCCTGGTATATACTTATATTATCACGATAGTCGGTCTCTTCGTGGACTCTGTCCTCTTCTTCAGAGTCGCGGTAGTGTTCCCTAGAAGCACTACTTCCACACGCATGTGGTTTGGGATAATGGTTCCCCTCGTTCTTTTCAAACTTGCCCGACTTGCGAACATAGTCGTATTCATGTGCCAGTTCGCTTCGGTAACCAAACCATTGGCTCAGGATACTTCGCAATATGAGCCCGCCGTTAGACATCTAGTTGGCTCGACAATAGAGTGGTCCTTGCAATTGGTAGACAATACGTAAGATATATACCACAAACCCTTCACAGCAGACTACATTCAACTGATTAATTTTGTGTTCACCAGGATGTGCTCGTGTTTATTCCTTTGGAGGCTGAGGGCCAACAGATCAGATGACTTCACGACAATATCGAGGCTAAGTATGAAATGTGAGTGTCAGCCCGGTTTAATCCTCTTCATCTGATGACCTGAATCGCCTGGCTATCAGCTTCATATCCTGACGCACTTGCTGCGCTGTTCTGGATTGCAGCAACAAATTTCGTGTTTCCCTGCGTGGTCGACGTCGTACTTCTCATTCTCTTCTTCAAGGACCCTAATGGAACCCATTATTTGATTGTGATTGTATCCAACATCTATATTCAAATAATAGGGGTACTTTTTGCGACAGTCTGGCGAGCCACACGGCAAGGGCGCACCCCAAGGACATAGCTGGCCCCTTCCCACGCGATGTGTCGATTGAATTCGCCCGAAATGTTGGTATAAATACCAGTGGCGATGTAGGCACGATTGGGTCGATAAATCTTGTTAGTTCGAATTTGGGAAGCTCCGGTTTAACATCGGGCTGAAAGAAAGCGAGACCAATACATAATGGGCCGGTCAGATCATAATATGTGGAATAGGGAAGGTCAAGGGTTACACCATCTATGTCGTATGTATGGTATATCATTGTTAAAAATCGTTACTGGGGAGATGGGAGAGACCGTTACAGATAGATATCCAACAGTTTGACGAATTCTTATTCAACAAGCTCGCAATCAAACCACAGAACATGACCAAGAGGGAAAGCAGGACATCCAACGGTGCACCTGGGCCGTCAGGAAGTTTGTCAGCCATCATACTAGCGAGGGTTCTTGCAATCCTGACTCGTACGTATTTTGAGGCCGGTGGTGATTGGATTGGACTCGAAGATGTATCCCACTAAGGCCCTCGTGAGGTGGTAGATTCCACCCTAAATTCTGACCTGAGATGGCGGCTTTTTATCCCCCTTGCGGTGATCTTTCTACTGTACCTAGTTGAAACTGGAGGTTGAAACGCCGGCCGTAATTTGGACGTTACGTACCCTACCTTTTTATGATACAACCTTTTGAAGAGTGACATTCCGTAACGATAACAAGCAGTGGCGAATATAGATGAAATATTGAGGGCTCAGGATATCCTATTCTTCCTCTCTCTAGAAATGTCATGGCTTGTCACAATTAAAAAGGATGGAAACCCATGGTTTTCGTGCTATGCATCTATCATTTTCAGATCTGTAGACTACAACGTGAAGGTACCTTGGGTACAGAAAAATACGTCCTTACTACAAGCCATCTATCTACTAGTCTAACTCTAAGTCAATCGTTTTGCTTCGACATCAAGTCTCCGATCAGCTCTTAAATTGCCGGTGCTCCGGGATTCATGACCATGCCATCTGCACAAGTAGCATCAAAGGTTTCCAGTACGGCACGCGACCAGGCATCATAATTTTGTGGATCGCGGGGAAGGCTTGCTTGTTCGGCGTGCAAGAATTCTCCAGTAGCAATCTTACTGGTCGCTGCTGTACTGCACACACGTGGAATATGGATTCCATTCAAGTACCTCCCACGACGTTTTTGGTGGCCGTCAAAGGACAAGTACTGTCGGAAGGAAGCGAGATTCTCCATGATGGAAAGTTATCCTGCAAATTTTGCTGCAGTCGTTTTATTGGACGATCAACATCGTCAGTGTACCAAGCCTGCGAAGAGGACGAGTTTCCTATTGAATTTTAAGCGAGCTTCTACTTCCAAAATGTCATTAGTCTAATCTCACCAATACCGGATGAAAGGAATATCTGGTCGGAAGAACACGTTGAGGCTCCTTTCCCGTGAAGTTGCAGAAAACCGCAGGAAGAAGGGGGACATCCTAGTCGTTGGTGCTGCCATTCATATATAGCGACATTTGCGTCAAAGAAAGGTTCTTCCTACAGAAAAAGTGCATAGTGTCAAATCGCGTATGTAGGGTTGCAAAACGAATGAATTACGTCATTATGTGCTGGATCCGTTCGATAGTAATCCTGGGAAGCTGAAACTGGAAGAATACAATTTGAATTGTTCAAGTAGGCCGTGCGGGTACGTCCGGTTACGAGGAGGCTATTAGAGCCTGTGGACTGGAAGATATATGCGGCTTGTTGGACGGTGCCAAGATCATAACCTGGATGGGGGCCGAAATATGGACACTTCGAGAAACTAGCGGTCGAAATGCTGGAACGATCATAAAACCCCATCCCTTGACGTAAGTACCAGACCTCGAGGCCGTCTCATACAAAACGCAGAAATCTCCAAATGGCTCAATGGCATACAAGCCTTGGAGAGACAAAGGAACTGATGTCGCAGAACAATCCCCGTCGACCGAGAGAAGGGTAGTCACCGCGAGTTTCCAATCTCTTCGTTGGCTTCCAACAGGCTGGGCCAGACTGTATGTTGTGTTGTCATAATACAAATGAGGAACAGTGAACGTATCCAAGCATGAAACTAGAGCCGTGATAGTTGGTGAGGTACGAATGCATGAGCCTGGCGACAGGTCGAGATCGGCTTGCAGGCCTAAAAGCCATAGGAGTGAATAAAATATGGGCTGGAGTATGTCGGTCCAGCGATCTAATATGGTTTGCATAGTGCGTTTGTGCTCTTGTTGGAGTGAAATGACCATGAACCGAGAACTTCAACTTGAAGCGAGGAGACTATTTCCAATGCCTCATGTGACCCCGGTTTTAACCAAGAATCCGGAATGCTTGATTTGTTGACCTTGGTTTATCACATGTGACAGTAGTGACTATCGTGACTGCGGGAGTATCGATAGCTTCGTACTGACACACGGAATGTATATGGTAGTGAGGCTTAAGCACTGAATAGACAGGTATAAATGCTAGTTATTCACTGGGGGATTGTATCTAGAACATGGCCTGTATTTATACTGTAGAATAGAGTCCTAAGACTATGTAAAAGGGTCTAGATAAAAGAGGTAATATTCAGGGTTATTGGTAAGGAATGGTTTCAGATGAAAAGGGATAGTAAAGAATGGAGAGGTATAACTCGTGTATAGGTCGACGGAATGGAATGAAGTCGAAATTAAAAGATAAGATAAAGAGACAGATAATCAGTCAGTAAGGAAAGTACCGGATCGTCACATACGCCCTCCGGATATTGTGCAACAATGCCCTATAAATAAATTTCGAAATGTGTCGTCTAGAAGTTGAGGTTGGAAGAAGGTCCTGCCGAGGGAGTGTCCACCATGGCGAAGTCGGAATAAATTTGTTGTGATTGAGAAAACCGAGTATGCTTGCCGTTGTTGGAATGAAAGATTTGGTGCCCGTCTTGCGTAAATGAGTGCATTCGCGGAAATATCTTGCGTCTAGCGAGTAATAAAAGATGTGTTTAAAGAAGAATTTCCTGTGTCCACCGGGACAGTGTGCACGATTCGCCGAATGAGAATTCCGTGAGAGTGGTAGGGGAATTATAAATGTTTGAGGTGAGAGGGAGCGTGCGGCGTGATGTATGAGAAATAATAACGGCGGAAGCGTTGTTGAGAGTTCGAGAAGCCGGAAATGATATGTTGTTGACGATGGTAAAAGGAATGACGACGATGGCATGGAGCGTGGAGAGACTGAAGGACAACAATAGAGACGTTGACGATGGCAAAAGGAACGACGACGATGGCATCGGGCGTGGAGAGACTGGAAGGACGACGAGAAATATTGGCAGGGATTAAAGGAGCGATATAAAACGAAGCAGGATTGGAAGGAGTGACTGGAGGTCTCTGAAAACGAAGGAAAGGAGAGACATTGATAGTAATAGAGAAATAAAAATGATAGAGAGAGAGAGCTAGTGGAAAGAATGAAAAGTTCAGAAATGAAAGAGTGGAATATGGCATGATGACTTTGCCGAATAAAAGTCTACACTAAAGTTCGTGTCCGTGGAGATAGAAGGTAGAAGAATAAATGTTAAGCATGAGTTAATGGATGAATGGAAGCATCGATGCAGGGAGGTACTGCGAAAGGGTTCAAACTAATAAAATAAAGAGGAAATTGGAATACGAAGCAGCAAGTACATTACTGAATATTCTCGCCCTCCGTTTGGAGTACACTACGAGACAGTTAGAATCAGTGGTCCAACAATGGACACTCAAAATGAATGGCGCCTAACGGCATACTATCTAGAACTTCGATAAACTCATCGGAAGAGCATGTACTCGCATCGTCCTCCGTAGTAGGTTGTAAATTGTATGCGGATATCCCAGGTGGTTTACTACCACTATATTTTACAGAGCTTCCTTGAGGGCAGTTGCGAGAAAGATGGCCGGGTTCATTGCAACGGAAGCATCTCCCAGTTGCTATTCTATCCGCATCGTCCTCTTCAGGCTGTCTGTTTTTAATTCAAATTTCTTAATGTAGGTATGGGACCTGGAACGAGATTCTTCATTATTAGATTTTTATCCTTGTCCTCATATGAAGTATTCATTGTATAACTACTGTCCTGCTTGTCGGAGGCAGTTTTATATTCATGCCGAGATCCAAAGTAATCCCGGCGCTTATCCTGTGAGCGTGTTTCACGATTATGCGAGGTTGAGTGCCAGGGCGGATCTCTATTATATTGACCCACATTTTCCGAAATCTCAATGATTTCAGCTTGACTAACGACTTGATCCCATGTAGATGAGTCCGGATGGAGACCGTTGCGCCATAATCCGCGCTGAAGATAATCAGCTGCTCCGTTCCAGAAGCGGTTCACAAGGTCGCTCTCGGTTAATGACCCGAGCAAATTATATCGCTCTTCAAGGTAATGTATATATTCGCTAACCTTACGGTTTCCTTGAGTTGCTTTTTCAAATTTCCTACGGATATTCTGCTTATAATCTATGGGAAAACAGTAATTGAATAACCCCTCTACGGTTGCCGCCTGGGACATGGTCAACCTCAAGTCTGCGGACCTTCGATTTCCTTTCCGTTTTCGTCAGTTGGGGTCCTTTTGCAGCTTCTCCTGTGTGACCCATTGTGACATTTGATCTTTAGAATATCGCACGATATCCGAGTTAATTTAATAGATTCAAATCCGATTATGTACAGTGCTCGGCGACACGACTATTAACTAAGGGGCAATACTATCCCTTACCTGTTGTTCGGTTTGACCACATGTTCGTTTAGACACCCTTCCCCTCCTCTCCTTGTCTCAAAATTTGGTATATATACTTTTGTAGGCTCATTATTATTGAATATAAATTTTAATTCAACAAAAACGGAGTACATTAAGAGAAACCGAAGGATGAAGAAAAAGACCTCCATCAACCCCATCACAGCCATCAAAAACGGCATATCGGCGGCGCGTAAAAGTCGATGAGAAGTCGATTGAACGCAATTCAATGCATGTGGTAATACGTACCGGCTTCTCGTCGGCATATGGCGGAGTTTTATATTTTTGATGAAAATCATTGATGAGTGATCACAAAACGAACAAATGATCAAAACGAACAACAGGTAAGGGATAGTATGTCGAGAGAGGTACAATACACTAGGGAGTTGGGACTTCATGTGCAATAACTCAAACTCTAATCCAAATTGAACAACAAGGTGAGGATAAAGCAACTAGATGGAAAAGCAATGTAGATCTCAGTGTTGAAATTGAAAGAGTAGTAGTGCAGTAAGTGATTATAATACACATGATATGTGGAAAACAGAAGAGACTACATTGGAAAGGACATGCCATGAGAAATCAACGAGGTGGTCGACTCGAAGGAGGGCTGAAGTGAGTCCAAGTCCGAGTCCGAGTTGTGTGTAACCAATGACCATGACGATTACTTGTTGGTGTTTGCAAACTTTGTAAATTGGCCAATATATCTATCAATTATTCACCAATTATATTTAAATCTTTACCGACAGAAAGCATGCTTTCTCAGCTATATGTTCATATTTTTACTTTTGATAAAGTTGATGTTTACGGTGAGGAATTGAAGAAAAGCAAAGGATCTAGTGTTTACACTAGCTGTCACATGCAGGTCACGGTCAATCCCATCAGAATCGTGATGGATTTTTGAACTCCTGTGTGCATTGGAGTTTAACCTTTTTGACCGTTCTTGTGTCTCGTCATGCCAATCTAGTTTGCGTATTTCCTCAATACATATGCATATGACCTCTAAAATTTGTGGAATACATTCTAAATGATTACATTTTTCCTGAGGAAAATAATCTGGAGAAAAATAAGCAATATTAAGATGGTGGAGTCAGATTTTGATATTTTAATCATTTCATCACTACATTGTGTCTCTCATATCTAACTTAAAAGCATAAAATTTCAGAATAGTGTATATATAGTATGTCCTTATGACATATGAAAAACTAGAATTAAATAAGCCACAATTGTAGAGCCGTAGGGCAAAAAGTGCCGACTTGCAAATACTGGGGCCCATGTAAACACCTAGTCACGTGATAATATCTAATAGATATCTGTCATAGGAATGGTACAGCAGTGACAAATGGAAAGTAACGCGGTTCCAAGACCCCATATACCCCTGTCAGATAACGCTAGATGGCGGATCAGTTGCCTTATGTTGACCATGTCCCAGGTGGCAACCGACACCCCTCATAGAATGTAGTCATAGGCATGGTCTCTTCATTGATGGCAGCCTTTTGTAGATAATAATCATATGCTTTGTCTTCCAAAAAAATAAGATAGGGCAAGAATTCAGCGCTTCTTTTTAAATCCACTATCTTCTAGGTAAGCTTTACTTTCTTTAACGAAACGATGGTAAGCACGTGGTTCCGCGTGGCCATCATATGGGTTTGGTTTGAAAGCTTTCCCTCCAGATGTATGTTTAGATTTAGTGCGCTTCTTAGTGCGCTTTTCTCCTTTTGGATTTCCTTTAGACTCATCCAAGGGTGAGGAATCACTTGACTCGTCATCCAAGCCGTTCAGACTCATCTGAATTTGAACTGTCAGATGGTTCATCACTCAAGTCCGAAGACGAGCTAGTTGTCGACGGATCGTATTCCGATGAACTCAAGGGGCTAGGCTCTTTTCTGTCCTTCTTAATATGTTTCTTAGGTCGCGCGCTTTCTAAGGCTGTTCCCAGAAATGATTTAGGATTAATGTGAGCCACTGGTCTGGCTGAAATGGGCAGCAGACCATTCCTCAATCGAGCTCGATTCGCTGTATTGTCGGAACCTAATGCCTGGAGCCATTGATATACTTTCACTAATTATTTGTGTAGCTGGAGTAGCAGACACAATGTTATTATTCTTGGACTTCTTAGCTTTCTTAGTGTCCCTGAACGCCTTCTTCTGAGCTTTGGAGTTTAATTCAGCTTCGGGAATGTTGACATTTCCCCATTCTCGGGGGTCAATGATTTTTCCCTTATTCTTAGAGGTTCCTTCGCCAAGCGAAACAGAACGCTCACAGTGGATTTTCTTATTTCGGCGGTCAATCCGCGCTTTCTCATCCTTACTCAAGGATTTCTCGGCTTTGTAAATAGCCGAATCTATTTCCGGAGAGCGCCCCTGGGTGCAATTCTTGGCATGCTTCTTAAATTTCTCAATAGAATTCTTACAGCGAGAGCTTTTGCTCAGCACAGTGGTCCATGGACCCTGACCATCATTCTCATTATCAGAAGAGGTAAAATTATTTTCTATTTCCATAGCATTATTAGCTACTGGAAACCCAAGTGTGTCATCGCCGAATAAAATTGTTCTCGCCTGATGCCTGATGATAAACAGGAGGCGGAGAATCAATCTCCTTCTCTTCATCAATGGAAGGAGAAGGGGTCTGTGACAGATCGGTACTTATCCTACTTATCACGTTACCTCTTATTATCTTATCTTATCGCTGTTGACTTCAACCCCTTTCATCAACGCCCTTATTTGATTCACTTCCCCTATCTTACTATTCTACTCTTGGCTTTGCATCTGTTACTATCCAATGGACTATTAGATAGAGTATATAAAGAGGCCTATTGTACTAGCTTAGACCCCAGCGAATACAGTTGTTAAAACAGTCTTTCCCCTTCCCTCTAAGAAACTGTGTGCCGAAACAACCTCCTTGTTACTTATAGTCACTCAGAGTTACCTTTCATCACATATTTTTGACTTATACAACAACTCTTAAACAACCCGAAACCTTGCTAGTTTGCTACTAGCATTCTCCTATTTACTGTCGCCTCGACGTCCGGAATTCTTTGGATTGATCACCCGAAGAACTACACTTGGCAACAAACCCTAAATTTAAAATTCAGTACGTGTTACCTTATTTGTCCATATCACTAACTATGGCATCTAGGTAACTAAGATCGCGTGTTATCCCTGGAGGAAACCGCGTACCTTCGCCCGAGCTTAAAAGCCCGGTGGCACCCGACGTCCAAACCCCATGCCGCTCATACAGCGACGTGGCGGCGTCGAGACCGTCTTTCTCCCTCTGCAGAGGTAGAGAAGAGGGTTATTACCAAACCTCCCAAAGTATTGGTAGAGGACATTCATAATAATAATGAAAATCCCTTTGTGTCAGATGAACACAGCGACCCGAATATCACATCCTCTGAATCAGAGTCTGATGACGATGGTCCATGGACCACAGTGCAAAGTAAGCGCAAAACGAGCCATGAGTCATCCCGCCGCCACAATAATGAAATAAGCACAGAAGTAGCTATGGATCCTGCCATTGATAAGGCCGAGAAATCCCTAACACAAGAACAGCAAAAGTTAATTGCTAAACGTATTAAGAAAGTCCGCCGAGAGCGCCTCCAGCTCACGCGGGCGAAGGACCCTCTAAAGATAAGGGTAAAACTATTGACCCCCGAGAATGGGGGAATCTCAGTATTTCCAACATTGAATTAGATGTTCAAACTCAAAGAAAAGAATTTGAGAAATTGGCAAAAGCTAAACAAAAGGAACAATTAAATCTTGTTACAGCTCCTAATCTACCCAGAACGCCTGCGATAAGATTTGACCAGGCTGCCGAACATGTACGCATGCCAACTGCGCGAAAAACCCCTATCAGCGAGGCTGGTAGCGCATGTTGATCCCAAGTCCTTCCTGGGGCGGCACTGAAGAAAGTATCTTCCACAAGGAAAAATCCCGCAAATCTAAGAAACGCGAGGCAAATCGTCCGAGAGCCCTTCATCAAGCTCAGAACCATCCTCTGGTGACCCAGATGGATCGGATGACAGCTCGTCGAGCTCCAACAAATTGTCATCGCTGTCAGAAGACGACGACAAGCCGAGAGCCAAGCCTTCCAAACACAAAAACGCTGGAACAGGGTCATTAAGTGCTAAAGCACTGAAGCCTACCCCCTATGATGGAAGCACGGATGCCCGTGCATTCCACAGATTTGTAAAAGAAAGCAAATCATACCTGGAGGACAGTGGTCTCCGCCGGAAAAGATGGATCCCGGCGTTAGCTTACTTCATGGAGAAGAGAGCCTATGATTTCTACCTACAGAAAGTATCAATAAATGAAGAGAAATGGAAAATGTTGGACTTTTACAATGAACTATACAACTATTGTTTCCCGATCGATTACAGGCAGAAAGTCCATAGAAAGTTCGAAAATGCTACACAGGGTAATAGACGTGTCAGCAAATTTGTGCATTACTTAGAAGAACAATGCAACTTAATTGGATCAATCACCCAGAGCGATTTAGTCAATCGATTCTGGACAGGGAGCTCAGAAATAATCCAACAAGGCTTGTGGAGACAAGGCCTCCATCCGGACTCATCAACCTGGGATGAAGTCGCATATTGTGCAGAGATAGTAGAAATCTCTGAGAATGTCCGACCTCGCGATTTCGGGCCCCAGCCAATCGGGTGCACCAAAGAGACCGATGCAAGCCTCGTAGACCGGACGCAAATATCGAGACCAACACGAGTATCGAGACCGACGTGAATATCGTGGTAGACGCGACCATCACGAGCGGCATGACAATCATGACCGACGATGAGACCGCGAGGACAGACCTAACTGATATGATGGTCAGAATAGAGGAAATAACGCATTTAACAAACCTTGTGGAAACCCCTTCACCCAAGGAAGATACAATCCCGTACTAGTAAAAACAATAATTACAGAAGTAATAACAATCGCCAAAATAGGAATACCTTGTCTGAGAAAGAGAAATCAGAGAGGTTCGCTAGGACGAGTGTTTCCGTAATGAGCAAGGACACATGTCTAGAAACTGTCCACAAGGAAGTAGCATTAAGCACTCAGGAAATGGGCCACGGGAATGTCAACTCACAATATTGAACCAGCAGTGGAGGACGACAAAACGGACAGTTCCGGCGACTTCATAGAGGTCCTGAGAGCATGCCCTGGGGGCAGTCAGTTACTCATGGGACGATCCTCCATGGATTTCGAGACCATGGGCCTGTGCTCAAGATGAGATTGGTGATCCATTCACAATGAACATTACATACCAGCTAGGTACCGTAGTCACTTATCCCGAGATGAGCGATATTGGTACAATAACAGATGAACATGCGGATCATTTGAGGTGAAACATAATCCGAAGCTGCAGTTTATCTTATCAAAGACAGATTAACTCACTTTAGAATAAACGTCTCCAAGCCATGTTTGAATAACTCCAAGTTTGACTTCGAGGATGGTATGCTAAGCAGAGGCGTGAGCTCGGTCTTCAACACACCTCGAGGGACCTGGTTACCTTTGGTCAACCTCTCACAGAGATTTCAATACATATATTGATGAGTGGAATACATACCAACTATCCGACCGCTGATCCTGCGATTGAGGATGATGTACGATTTTCTGTATACCCTACAAATACCAATCCAGAGTTGTACTGCATTGAGGACATGGATCTAAACATAGTTACAGTCATTAAAAGCGATTACTAGAGAACCCTAGAATCAATTTAGTGTCCTGGTACACTTACACTTGAATAAAAAGCAAACATACAATGACCATTATACTAAACAAACATCCAAGCTATGTGAGCCGGAACGACCCCATCAAGAGTAAGGATGCGACTTACGGTGCTGAAGGACCCGCGGGTCTGATCGACACAAAAAGCAGATTTGTTCGCTGGAGAGAATCGGAACACGCCCTCCATGAGTGCCCCATACCCTGGGGATGCAGACGATCACACAGTCTGTGCAAGTTCTCGCTTTGCAGAGAAGGCAAGATACAATAGATACGCGATCTCACAACAAGCATAGATGCTTCAATCCTATCTGCACATAGACAGGCTGTGTCACCAGTTCTTTTCAGTTGGCTGATGGTACTGAAGAGTGCGCCGCAGGCACGCTGATATGTCGTTCCCTAGCGAAACGCCTGTGGAATGGCTCGAGACGCGTAGTATAGCCAATACACTCATCGGAGCACCTGTAGAAGATTTTGAATATAGTATTAAAGGCGCACAGTTCACATTACAATGATAGCTGCACAGTCCACCGTTCAAACACGGAATACAGAACTATTGAGATAAAAGATATTCAGAATAACCAAACTATGAAACTACCTGAATTTACCTGGGTAACGACAACTTCAATGTCGTTAAGTGATATGATCAAGATGGATCAATTGAGGTCACATCGAGTTATGTGCAGAAAACGAAAGAGGTGCTAAAAGACGCCAGGGAACCTAGTCTATGGGTCAGAATTAAAACCTTGGTTAATCAACTATTTAAAACCAAACCTAAGGAGGCTGTCAGCAATGTGGATTACAATGTTTCGTGTTGAGAACAAACGATTACTTACAGCTATACGGCGTACAAGTGGATCGCAGATCTTATGTTGACTTCAACGGAATGCGGCCGCTTTGAGACAGCAACCGCCTCTTGCCTAAACCAGTAATCGTTAGTTAACGTTAATGGACAACCCGTTCGGGCTCTGATCGATTCAGGTTCATTAGCGACTTCATGTCAACAACGTTGGCTGATCAGCTAAAAGTGAAACTAAGGAAACTGGCTGAACCTATCACCTTGCAGTTAGCAGTGCAAGGCTCACGATCTAAAATAAACGCTAGTACAGACGTCAGGTTTGAATACCAGGGAATCGACTCAACACAAACCTTTGATATCGAACATAAGTAATTATGATCTAATCTTGGGCACACCCTTCATGTACCAACATTCCGTATGCATAGGGCTGAACCCCGCCTGTGTAGTAATTGGTAACGACCCGCACCCCATGTTGTCGGGAACAGACACGAAACCAATGGTGCATGGATTGGACTTGACACGGACGCTGTCAGTAATGCCAGGGAGGGAGCGGCACTATGCTGAACCCTTGTGTAAGGAAGTTGAGAAACAGAGCTTCCTCCGGCGCATAATTAATCATTCTATACCCTGATTGACATAAATGAAACGTACCCATGGCGCCCTTCACGGTGCCCAGAAGCCTTCGCCCAATGGGCCGAGAACGCGACGCGTATTTGAAACTGACGTTGGAAAATTACTCTTCAGGTAATATGGTGCCAATGTTGCTGATCCCTAAGCCTCGTAAGAATAATGAACCAGTCGAACTACACACGGTGTTTGACTTACGAGAACGTAACAAGAACACTCGAAAAATGACGCCGCGCTCCCCGACATCGAGGGAATACTGCATCGAGTGGCGAGACACTGATATCGGTTGTCCTTGGACGGTAAATCCACATACAAGCAGATACGTATCGACCCGGACCATGTCGATTGTACTGTGGTGACAACGCCAGATGGGAACATGGTCAGTTTGGTGGTTCAGCAAGGGGACTGTAACGCACCTGCAACATATCAAACGTTGATGAGCCACCTATTTGCTCAGTATATAGGCTGCTTCATGGATGTGTACCTAGACGATATATTAATATATTCGGACACACTAGAGGACCACCTGAAGCATGTTAAGATTGTGCTTGATATTCTGAAGCGTGAAAACTTTACCTGAGCAAAGGGAAACTACAGTGACTCAAAAAACTGTCCGGATGTTTTGGAAATTGAACTTAAATTGACTATAGTGTCATGTAATCTTAATGAAATTACATGATTCAAAATGTACCGGAAAGCCCTGCATCACAGCTTTCAGGAGGTATAATATATGTTTGTA